>JAHBCN010024019.1:0-12167 GCA_019359885.1 Listronotus oregonensis | reverse complement strand
CCAAAAATTAATTTCGTTCTATATAACCGTATAACAAACAAACACCTTGAAAAATGCGTAATTTTCCTCTTCGCGGCTGTTGACCCAGATCATGCGATTACACTGCTGAAAGCAGCCAAAATCGCCCAATCGTAAATTGATCGGAAAACTCGACTCGGCTCCATTTAAAACAATGCGGTCAATGAAGGCAGGCAGCCCGGTTTTTGGCCAACAAACGAAACCACCGATCTGGAGATCGCTGGCAAGCTTGTGGAATTTCCAGTAATCGATCAACGAGTTTATGTGCTTAAAATAATAAAGGAATATTTAAAAAAATTAAAAAAATATATTTTTTTCATTTATATCATTATTATGTTTTTGTTCGGAAATATTAGTCAAAAATATTGGGAGGTCATTGACCAAATGACCCAATGGAGGAGCCGCCACTGTAAATAACTATGCAAAAATCAATGTTTTATAATATATTTTGATTTGACTTAATTAATCTTATTTTTAGGTGGATTGGGTACTTCAGTGGGATCCACCGGCCAGCGCGTCGGCTTTTGTACATCGCGTCGGGAGAACCGCGCGTCAGGGCAACCAGGGAGCGCCCTGATTGTTTTGCTCGAAAACGAGGAGGCCTACGTCAATTTCATCGAGACCAATCAAAGGGTTAAGTTGGTCAAGATGGAAGACACATCTACTCAGGAAAAAGTAAGTTCAGGTTTGTTTCTTTTAAAATTTCTGTGAGTACTGAGATCCAGTGACCTTAAAACTAGGCAGTGCTGCTTTCAAATACAGTGAAACATAAATGGTTAAATGCTTTTAAAAATGTGTTGCCTAAATGTGTTTGCGTTCGCCTAACATTTTTGCTTTTGTTGATGTACAGTTATGGCCATTAAATCTTGGGCAAAAAACTTGTCAAATTTTGACTTTTCTGCCAATTTTTGTAAATCGCTCTTTTTTACCTTGTTTTATTTTATTACTATAAATAAAGCAAAAGGTAAAAGAAAATATTTATATTTTATAAAAACTAACAAATTAATAAATTAATTAACAATTTAATAAATTCAAACAAACTTAAATGTCCTTCCAAACAAATTTAACATTTTATTGCGGCCCCGTTTTTTCAAGACAGAGTTTAGCCTTCCAGGCATCGAATGGACCAAAGCCCGGGCATAGTCCGGATTTCCTCGTAACTCATTCCACGCCTCTAAAATTTTATCCTTAAGTTCGTTTACATTTTGCGGCCTAAACTCATTTTCCTATTTATTTTTTAACTAATAAGCCCAACATTTTCCATAACATTTAAATCCGGAATCTGGACTATGTGCGGGCCACGGTAAAACCCTGATCCATCCATTCATCGACTTGCCGAGCCGTATGAACGGGACACTTATCTTGCTGAAAGATAAAATTTCTGTCAGGAAATCGATCCAGTACAGAAGGAAGCATGATATTCTGTAGTAGATCTATATATACCCCCGCATTGAACCTTCCTTCGATAAAATAACATACACCAAGTCCTTGTGCACTCAGCTACCCCCAAACATTTACCGAAAATGGCCACTACTTCTGTCTTTTTGGGTATATTTTTCATCAATCGTGTTCCTTGAGGCCTGTATACCTTAAGTATCCCATTGTAGCATGACTGAAACACTTTTTCATTAGTGAATATTATATTTTCCCAAAAAATCAGAGGTTCCAAGTAAAATTGTAGAGCAAATCCAATGCGTTGTTCTTTATTTGCATTTGTTAAAAATGGTTTTAAGGCTGCCGGGTGGCAGCGCAATTCGGATATTTCATTTCTCTTAGCAACCGTGCTGGAAATTGCTCTTCCGTTTTGTGCTGTAACTACAGATTTAAATGGTTGGTTTCTCAAAACATTAACTAAATTATTGTCTTGTTCTTGATTCGATAGTTTGGGGCGACCACTTCCAGCTCTTCTCTCAAAGGAGTGTGTTTCCTGCCATTTTTTTAACAAAATGAATAGTTCTCTTTGGGATGTTAAACTCTTCCGCCACATCCCTTTCTGGCCAACCTCTCTGCTCAATATAATGAATAATTAACACTTTTTGATCCAAAGTTAAGTTTGGCATTTTAAAAAAATAATTTTAGACACTGACAACGGACACCTGTTTCTTTATTAGGTTTTTCAACAGATATTTATATTCAGTAGAAGGTGGCCGTTACTGTACCTCAACTACATATAATTAACAAAACACTATTGACTTACCATATCAAACTGCTTAACTAGTTGGCTAAAAATCGACATAGTACGCGAAAAATCTTTATATTTTGTTGGATTATCCATTTTGAACAACCGAATCGCCCCCCAATAAAAGAGAACGACCATTGGCATTCTTTTAAAATAAATAAAAATATCATTCACCTAACACTTAAAATAAACATAAACATTAAATTCGTCTTAAACTGTAACTCTAAACCATCTGGATAAAAAAAAATATTTTTAGGGAATAAGTTCTTTAATTGATCAAATTATTCCTAGGTAAACAATTTTATATGGTAAAAATACGAAAATATTAATCTAGGTTCAAGAATACATCCACCAGGCTGCTCGAACTGCAGCCCAAAGCTAAACAGTTTTCGCCCATCTGATTGGTCGACTCAAGGCCAAATTTAAATTTGTCGCAATTTTTCTTATTATTTTTAAGAGGAGTGTCGTTAGGTTTCGTGCTGCGAACGATTGTGTGACGCGTGCATAGCCAATGAGTTTGTACATACAGAGTATAATTTAAGAAGTATTTAAAGAGTCAAATATATAGATGATGAATGAAGAAAAAACTTAGATTATTGGATTATTAATATTTTTAATAATGAAAATTTTTGGCAGTGCTGCAGCTTTGCAGCTCTTATTAAAAAGCCGCCACTTTCTGAGATTTAAAATTACTGATATGTCTGTATTAATGAATGCATCAAACATTACTAAAAATACTGATTTTAGCCCTTAAAAACTAGAACCAACCAGAAATCCCAATGAAAATCAAACATTATTTTTTCATTTTTTAGATAGATTCACTCAGGGAGCAAATTAGGAACCTGTTAAAAAGAGACAGAGCCCTTATGGAGAAAGCGACACAAGCCTATGTGTCGCACATAAGAGCATATTCCAAACACGAATGTTCTCTACTTTTAAAAATCAAGGTAAAAAAAACATATGTCTGTTATGTCTCTAGTATAACAATTTTAGTTGCTACACAGGGTGTAACACGTATGATGCTCACGATTTGAATCGGCGATAGTGAAGCTCAAAACAAGCCATAAACACATGGGTCAAAAATTAATTGTTTTTAAAATATGGCTTTTCAAAGTTTAAAATGTTTGGCAACACGCACTTTATTGCATCGAGTCGAACGTCGAACGTTTTTGCGAGGTTTTACATATTTACACTTTTTTAAAGAGATGTTTATTTACATAAACATAACTTTGCAATTTATTTTAATGTTTAATTTGGAAATAAATTTGGGTCAAAAACAATAATTATTTTAGACTGTTTTCTGATTTTTTTTTTTTTTTTGGATCGTATGCAGCTCCAGCTCTTATAGTCAGCCTCCGCCTGCGTAAAAATAACGTTTTTTTCTTTACTTTATTGAGGTTTTTATTTTAATTAAAAATAATTGTACTCACCTTACAAAATTAAGCTGAATATCCATTTTAAGAGTGCATTTACGCCTTAGGGGTCGGGCGAAAGAACGCGGAGACGGTGGGCAGAGACTAACAAACTCCCTCTATCACAATTTTCGTATAGCCGCATTAAAAATATTATATTTTATTTAGGTTCTTCCAAATTCGGTGTATCGATGCGATGTTGTTTCCGATTGCAAGCCTACAGGAGATAACGTTTTTCGGTAACTATTTTTCACTTAAATGACATAAATTATACACCATTTTAAAGATAAGAAATAATCTATGCCTCTGCTGTAACGGATTTTTGAAATATGAGTCAAGTTAAGAGAAAATAATATCTAAACATAACCGATTTTAGGGTGACTTTTCACTCAAGGAAATATTAAAAACTAAATCCAAATTTAAAAAACTATTACAGCAGAAGCCTAGATTTAAGTGTTGGCTTTCATATAGTTTTTGAAAATTATCGATAACTTATACCGTTTTTGAGAAAAGCATTATGCCCCGAACCACAAATTTATATCCAATTTTCGCAGCGCGAATGGACTCTTAAGCTTTTCAGAAATAATTGCTACCAAAGTTTGTAACTTTGATATCGTTTAGACAAAAATCTGTCAAATTTTGACACATATGTCATATGAACTTTTTGAGCTTCACTATCACCCATTAAAAGGTTTTTACACCCTGTATATGCCATTAGTTATAAGACTCCTTGTACTAATCTCATTAATGATTGTAGGAATTGCCTTTGGGAGCCATGGGCGCCACCTATGGACTGTTACAACTTCCCAAAATGCCGGAGCTGAAAAATAGAGATCTCTCCGATTTTCCTGAAATAAAAAACCTAGATTTAAATACCATCCTTACAAAGATAAGAACAGGGAAGCTGTTAGACTGAAAAAATTAAAAGTATAAAATAACAGGTAAAAATAAAATTGTTCTATGTTGTTCTGAAGTTTCTTCTATTTCCAAAAAATACATATATTTGCAAAACATCATTGGCTATAAAATATTAGTTTTGGTATATAATACAATGGTTTTTAATAATTTAACTTTTTCAAGATATTTTATATAAGAATCTAAAGCTAACCCTGTTTTTTTAAAGGTGTTTGGCCTAATAAAAACAGAAACATATCAAAAGCAACAGAACCTTGGTCAGTGGCGAAGCAGAACAAAGAAGCAAGGAAAGAGAAACGGGAGAAAAGGAAACAGGCAAAATTAGCAGCGAAAGGCGAGGGAAAGGCAAAAAGAGAAAAGGTAATTATTACACAAAAAAGCTCATGTGTCACAACCTTATACTTGGAAAATTTTGGTTTTTTGATTGGTCATTAAAACTTGCCACCTATATTTTTAAATAAACATCATCATCATCATCGCTTCCCATTCCCATAAATATTGCATTCAAGAACGTAGTTAATTAATTCGACTTAAGTTGGGGTATTTTTGCAAACTAACTATATGGAAAATTATTTTTGATATTTATTTAAAGTAGAAGTATACATTCTATGAACAGTTGATTAAATCTAACCCATATACAGTATCTTTTATTGCGGCCTATTTTTTGCAGGTGGCATAACTGAAGAAGATTTGGAGGAGCTCAAAAAAGATATGGCGCTGCTTAAAAAGCTGAAAAGAGAAAATAACTGATGAACAGTATGATAAGGAGATGGGGCTGCTGTAAGATCACAGTTATTGTTATGTTTGTACGTTTAAATTTTAAATAATAAAACTTTAAATTTTACATTTTTTCTATTATTTTTTTACGGCTATATTCTCAAACTAATGTACACAAATATTTGTGAAATTACATTGGTTACCAGCATCTATTGGGTTCCGGAAGAAAACAATCAATGTGAACTTAATGCGGTGTAAACGCTAGCCATGTTGACCTTCATGATTCACAAAAAATATCACCATTTTTATACTTGGATGCATCATTGAAAAGGGGGTCAAAAAAACATATTCTGTGCAGCTGCTGGGGATTCGATAGAAATTGATTGTTTTTAATGATATATTTCATACCTGAGTATCTAGATGTGTTCGTGAAAAATGAAACATTTTTTAAAATTCGGGTTTATTTTATGGTTTACCAGCATTTACTTACTTACCAGGGAGTTGGGTTTTAGGTAGGTGTATACTCGAAGACTCTCTGACTAATTTGACCAATTCAAGAACGCAGTAATTAATTCGACGTTAGCTGGATAACTTCGTAAACCAACTATATGGAAAATAGTTTTGATATTTATCTAACCCCAAAGTAGAAGTAAACTTTTTGAACAGTTGCTAACTTTAGTGTTTTGTTTTTTTTTTGTGGAGAACCCCGGGGGGGTCCCAAAAAAAATGGGAGGAACTGAAGTTTTATTGCACAAAAAGGGGAAAAAATTAAAAAAATTTTTGACCTTTTGGTAACATGCGCCAGGCTGCTTCTAAGGGTGTATGCCCCGAAGATAAAGCCAGGCGATGGAATCCCCCCTTGGAGTGGGGCTGGCAATTGGCGTGTGTATGAAAAAAAACAATCAACGGGGGAAAAAATTTTTCCCCCTAACCCCGTATTTATTTGGGTTTAAAAAAAAAATCTCAAAATCTTCTTTTTCAACGTTTTCTTTAATAAAACACCATGGGACTAATAGCAAGTAATTGATTTAGCAGTTTTCAGCGGGGGGACCTCGTGGGCCCCGCATCAACCTATATTATACAACCCCCCCTTGGTAAATTTGGGGCACAAACCAAAAGTAAAGGGTGAACCTTTTTTGGGTCTAATGGAATGGAAGAGAGATAGGGGGGAAAAAAAGCTAATATAGTACCTTAAATTAACTAAATTAGATGCTCAACAAAAAAAGAAAATCTTAACGTCTAAATTTCCTTTGAATTTTAGTTTGAAGACACCCCGATGAATTAAATTTTAATTTTTTTGGGAGTCGAAACGATTTAAAAATAAAAAAAGGAAAAAAGCCCCCGCACAGTGTGGACATGGATTTTGGGCTGCGTATGCCAAGACTCTAAGTACCTCTCCAAAATTGTTGAAAGATTGGTTAAAAAATGGTAAATCCAGTAAGAACAACATTTAAGAAAAAACCATTAAATGTATCCTAATGAGTTGATTTTTATAGTGATAGTGAACTTTTTGTAAATTTTTTAAAAGGGGGAACCAAAAAGCTGGGGGTTAGACTCTGAAGAACAGTTACTGGGGAAATTATAGAAAAGCCAAAGAGTTTAATGTCTTGAGCTTTTGTGATCGAGATGCTGGGCAAACTCAGGTTGCACCAGGTAAATTATTTGGATTCTATCAATTATATGCATGTTACTAAATAATGAATTTTAGGAACCCGAACTGTGATAGCCATAGGCCCTGCTCCAAAAAAATGTTCGGGGCAAGATAACTGGACATCTTTGTTTGATCCTAAAATTGTAATTATTTATTTTAATATTTATTTCAACTTTATTTTTAATAAAAAATAATAATTTTGCAAATGTATTTTAATTTTTTTTTTTAAAAAAAACCTTCTTTAATTGAAAACATTAAAACACCCTATCATTGAAAAAATCACGCTTCGCGCAAAACCCCCGGTTTGCAAATTTAATGAACGGTGTTTTAATAACGTCCGTTATTTGTTTTAATCGCCACATCTCTCTATTTCTGTTCTTCGAGCATACCCTTTGGGAAAGGGAACCTTGCTGGCTACGGGGGCCTGCGAATAAGCGCGAGAAAGAAAGAAGATAAGAATACAACCATTTTCTTTTGCTTTGCGTGCTGATTGGTCGGGGGTATATCCACTTATCCAGGCCCTACTAAATTTAATTACTGTAATGTGATAATTAAATGATTTCATACAATTTAACTTTTTAATAGGAAAAAATTTTATGCTTATTTTATTTAAGAAAAAAAAAGTAATATATTGTTAATTTAAAATAATTTAGTGTTGGTTGGTTTCGTTATCGTTACGCTAAAGTATGTAGTTATGTCTTCGCGAAAAAAAGGGTTCCTTTTTGGGGGGGTTTTATGCCGAAAAATTTCGCCTATGAAACACAAAATATCAATACTACTTTCCATATAGTCCGTTTAATATAAAAAAAAAAAACAATCAACTGTTCATAGGTTGTTGTGATTATTTAAAAAAAATTGGGGGAATTAAACCGGGGTTTCCCCAAAAAAATTATATAAAGGAAATTATGGAAAAGAGTTTTTTTTCCCCCAAATAGCGTTTGAAGTTTTAAAAAGGCCAAATTTTTATGAAGAACACGGATCATAAGAAAAACCCCAAAAAATTATCCACATTTTAAATTCTACCTTCAAAACCCGAAAAATAATTTTCTTACTTTTAGTTTCCAACGAAATACTGGGACTTACATTCCTACTTTGGCGAATCCTTAGTCCATGCTACAGAACTACTAGAAAAAAACCGAAAAATTTGCAGTACTCTACAACCCTATTAGAAGAATTTACAAAAAAAATTTAAGAGAAACGAGCAGTTTACTATATTCGAAAACATAAATTTTTGTCAGTGTGGCGTTTTAAAACAAATTCTCGGGGAGAGGGGAAAGCCCCTTCGTGGGCATGCTGGCAAAAATGGGAAAAGGGTAAAGTCAAAAAAAGGGTAGTAAATGACTTGGTTTATGAAGATTTTTTTTTAAAGGGGAAAATTAAATTTTTTTTTTGGGTATAGATACAAGGGGATTAGATTAAATTTAGAAAAAATATATTGTATATAGACTTCAAATCATCTAATTTAAACATATAAGTCTTTTTAAAATTTTTTTTAAAGGGTGTTTTTACACCAAAAATGGGCTTTCGTAGAATTGGGGCTGAATTTTTTTTTTTTTTTTTTCTTGAAAATTTATGTATTTTTTTTTTTAAAAAACCATTTTTTTTAATACATTAAATATGCCCCTTTAAAAATTTTTAAAATAATTAAAAAAAAAACTTTATGAAAATTTTGATTTTAAATTAACCCTAGAAATACAAACCCATTTTTTTTTTTCCTGTTAATACAAACCAGTGTAAATATTTCCCCCCGAGATTTTTTTCTTAAAATCGTTCTAAAGGAAATAATCTGACTTATGAGTACCTACTTGATTTTTTTCTTTTTTATGTCCAAGAGAATTGAAAAAAACCAAAATTAATTTTATTAAGATTTTTTTTTGGTTAAAAAGCGATTTGAATAGCTAAAAGGGGAAATAAACAGTCAAACCATCATTTAACAAACAAAAATTGATAACTATTTTTCTAAAAACCGATTTTTAAATTTCCAACGGAATTTCAAAAAAGGATATATAAGGCTTTGAGAAAATATATACCTTTAAATGATGTTTTGCTGGGGGGGGGGGGGAGGGGGGTTTTAAAAAAAGAGTGGCTTTTTACGCCCCCTCCACTGCGACCGCCCCCCCCCTTTTGGCTCACACGTTTTTTTATTTCCCCCAAAGGGTGGGGTTTTAAAACCCCAAACCCCGTTTGGGGGAGAGTTCTTACATCTCCTCTTACTTTTGGGGCATTTGGGGCCCGGAGCACAATTTTATTCTGATGTGTTCTGGTGTCCCTGTCTCCGGGGAATATGATGAGCAGACATTAGATCCGTCAGCTGGGGGAATAATAGTCCCCGGGGAGAGCCCCCATTTCCACTAGATACTCTGAGGGGGCGCCCTGTATCTCAGGGGGACCGTTGGAGACACCTGTTTAAGGCACAGGATGTCATTCACTCATAAACACTTGTGAAAAACCCCCTTAATTAAGCCTTGTGTTCATTTTTTTTCCCGGATCCCGTTTCCTACGAGCCAAAAGATTTGGGGCCATAACCAGCAACTCTAGCGCATTTTCCCAAAAAAATCCTACTGGGCCCAAAAACCCAAAGGACATGTGAACACATATTTGGGGGTGTTTTGCAAAAAAAATCTATTTTTTGGGGGGCTTTGAAAATTCAAAAAATTGGGGAATTTTATCAATGAAAAAATCAAATAAATATCCATAAAATATTGGTTTTCAAAAAATCTATTTCTGTTTTTTGAAAAATATGAAAAAAAAACAAATTTAATAGATAAAAAAAATTTTTTTCAGTTACGATTTTATTTTATTTTTAAATTTTTAAAAAAATTTTTTGGGGTAGATATCTCCCCGGGTTTTAGTTCGGGGGTTAAGGGTTTGGGAAATTTAAAAAGGGGGAGGGGAACCAGCCTAATCTACATTTTTTTAATTCTATAAAAAAATATGTTTATAAATTTTTTTTAAAAGGGGAATAGTTTACACTTTTTGGGGAAAACAAAAAAACCTTTTATTGCTGTCCATTTCTGTAACGGAGTCCACCCAAAAACTGTCAGTTTCTTGCAATATAAAAACCCCCAAAGGTTGGTGTTTTTTTAAAGAAGATTTCTAATAGCAGTAAAACCACATTCAAAATTTGTTTTTTTAATAGCACAAAACAATACATGAATTTTTTTTCAAAAGCCATTACCTTAACCGAAATAATAACAATATCAAATTTTCAGACACTGCAAAATTTTTGGGAACTATCATTGATTCTTCATTGCCTTTTTGCCTATCACTTCGAGTATGTTTGTTCAAAGCTAAAATTAGCATATTTCTTTCTTAATCTTAAGAATACACTGGATGAGTCTGGGTTAATTTCCGTGTACTATTCACTGGCTTACAGCCATATTTCTAGTAATATTGTCTCCTGGGAAGGTAGTGGTGCGCTAGGTATTTGGGGGGGGCAAAAAGAATATCAAGATTAATTTAATCTTAAGCCGCTTGAGGGAAAACCCTTTTTGTTCGAAAAAGGTCCTTACTTTGCCTTGTGTGTTCATTTTTAAGTGTGTGTCTTTGTGAATAAATGGGGTTGTTTGGAAGACTCGGGCATCTAACTCTTTTAACACAAGAAACAATACAAGGATCGAAATTCCTTTAAAAAGGGCATCATTTTTAAAAACTCTCCTTTTTTAGCTGTCTTACCCTTTTTTAAAAAGCTTCCTCAAAATTTAAAGCATATGATGGAAGTAAATTCAAAAAAGCATTGGGGGTTTCTAATTGATAAAGCATTTTATTCAGTTGCAGAGTTTATGCAACACTAAGCGTTTTTTTTTTAATGCTTTTGTCTGGTTTATTTATATCTCATATTTTTTATATGTATATGTGTGAGATATATAAATATTTTTTTTTTTATTTTGTACTAAATATGGTTTGTTTTATAGCGTAGGTGCAATTTTTATTTTCTGTATGGTATTTCTCTTTATATTTTTAATGTTTTTTTACATATTTTATTTGTTTGTACATTTTTATTGTTTGTCAATGTTTTTGTGTATATGACGGTATTTATATTATATTTTATTGATTTTGTTTTATTATATATTTATTTTAAATTTTTTTGTAATAACACCTTTTATATTAATGTATTTTTTATGGCAAAAATTCTATCTACCTATCTATCTATCTATCTAAATCTAAATCTAAAAACCCATTTAACTTTTTAATTGCGACGAGTTTTTTTATCAATTCTCAATTAAAAAAAAAGTTTAAGTGGAAAGGGACTTTATAAAATAAAACTTTATTAACCCAATATAATAATATGGCAAATACAATTTTTAAAAAATAAAAAAACTTTTTTTTTCTCCTCTCAAATTTTTTTAGCCTTTTTACACATACGAGAATTATTCCGAATATTTCACTCAGGTATAAATTTTCCCATAAGAAAGTTAAAAATCAAAAAAAAATTTGGGGAAAGTTCCGTTGCCTAGACAACGTGGTATTTCTATTTCTTAAAAACAGAACAATCGAACCTGTTTGTTTCATTGTCAATTAGAAACGTCAAAATCAGTTAAAATCAAGGAAGTTTAAATGTATGGGCCCCAAACGGAACAAAATTGTCCGGCGTGCAGGGCAGCGGGAATAGGGGGGTTGGCCCCCCCGGGAAATTTTCGCGAATATAGGTCAGGGCCGGAATTCCTAATTTTTTTTTACTATCTATAAAATTGACATCATCAAATGTCAAATTAAATTACTTTTTTTTTTTTTTTGGGGAAAATTGTTGGGGTTTTAAAGGATACTACTATAGAATATTTGAAATTATTGTGTAATATTAGATTTTATATCATCTGATATAATATGGAAAGAATATATGGGGGCCCCTTTACTGCCTTCTATTTAAATGGTCGATATTTTTGGGGAATTTTGTATTTTTACCAAAAATCTTTGTAAATAAAAAAAAAAAATTTTTTTTAAAATTTTTAAAAATTGTATGATAGTATTATGTACTTATCCCAATTTTTTTATAAAAGGGCAAGATAGGGAAAAGGGTTTAATCAACCAAGATTTGGTTGACATTAAAAAGGGGAAAATTTTTTTTAACGCTTTTTTGGGATATACTTTTCACAATAAAAACATTCAGAGACAGAATAACAGTGGTTAAAAATGTTTAGTAACCTTTGGTGTCTGAGTATCCCCTTTTAACAGTATCCGTTAAATATTATGTGTACAGTATGTCGAGCTTAAAAATTGATAATGCAAGATTAAGAAACCAAAAAAAATAATTTATTTTTTAAAAACGTTTTTTTCG
>JAHBCN010024018.1:0-12231 GCA_019359885.1 Listronotus oregonensis | reverse complement strand
GTAATACCTTAAAATATAGTTACCAAGTTTCCCTAAATATTTGACATTTGACAGTTGACAGGTGACAGGTGACCACGCCCTAAAAACGCGTTGCGCAAGATTCCTAAATGGGTCAAAGGGGAGGAGCCAAAGTGGAAGGAGTGGGGGTAAAGGGGGAGGAGCCAAAGTGGAAGGAGTGGGGGTCGGCCAGAGTACCGCCATGCCTACTTACTTCATACCTAATAAAAAATATAACTCGCTGTGATTAATATCAAAAAATTAAAAACAATTATTAGTCCTCTCAAATTCGACCAAAAAATAAGAGTGAAGGTACATAAATTTACATTAAGCTGAAAGTGAGTAAAATTATTCAAAATATAATTAAAAATAACATTTTAAAATTCCCTCCATTGTTCCAAAACGGTAAGTTTTGTAGTAAAATTACAAAAATTTGGTGGATCATAAGATTATCTATAAAAAAGGTATCAATAATTTTTTTTCCTAAAAGCCACCGTTCCCGAGATATACCGACTCAAAAAGTTGTAAGCGTCACTGCATGCACACGTAGGTAGTGTACTTGGCGCGTTTTTTTTTACTTGGTTTTTCCAGTAGGCCTATTCTAAAGGTCTGTTATGATTTTGTTTAATTGGAAGCTATTGCATAAAAACAGATATTCGCAAGGGTTGGAATTGATAAAAGCGATGAAAATTAAAAAACAGTAGAAAAATTTATTCGTCCGATTCATAATCTTCAATTACTTCTTGTTGTTGTTCTTCTTTTTGATCTCTTTTTCTTCTTCTTCTTTATCCTGGGTGTAAGTGAATTCCATCAATAGCGATGTATCGCATCTCTGTTCATCAGTATCAAACGAATCCTCTGCTGTTGGTGGTTCAACATTAGAACACGACCAGCCTTAACAATTCGTGCATGCCAGAGAACAAAACAGTCCAACTTTTTTGCAAGCACATTTAGCACTGCATCCCTATTTGCAGTTGCAAAAAATTGTGCTTAGCAGTTTTTCCGGCGCAGGAGGGAGTAAAGTGTGAATTGATTCTAAGATTATTGACCAACTTCCAACCCATCTTTTAAGTCTAGCTGATAACCAAGCTACACTTGAACTTGGTAATATACCCGAAAAAGATGTTGATGAGCAGCAACTGAGGTTGAAGGAAGACAAGCTAATTGCACTTGTTTTTTATTTCGAGTGTTTTTAACAAAACATGCATATTGATACTTATCTAAGCAGGTAGTTTTTTTAGGAGCTCGTATATACAAAGAAGAAAGCGAATTCAGTTGGTAATAGCTTCTTGTAAAGTTAAATTACTTTTTAAAAAAACTTCAGCTCATTGAACTAAATCTTGTTTTTTAAACATTTTAAAGACTGTTGTTTTACCCCTCCTGTAAAATTCAGATGTCGTATCAGAGCCAGTTATTGTGTGTAAAAATACTACATGATTTTGACACTTTGCAAAAGGGACGGGGTCAAGGGTGGTAAACTTAACAAGGAGTGTTCGATTTTTACTATTTGTCCGCAGATATAGGTTATGTTTGGACGTCATCCGTTTGCCCATTTTGCCCAGAAGGTAGATTTATTTTATTAATTTGTATTAAATATTCAACTTTTAAAAGCTATTTTGGATATGAACTTACTATTAAAACTGTAATGTATAACATTTTAAAAAAATAAGACTTTATACCACTTGTAAACAAAACAAACAGGCAAACGGATTACGTCACAAATATTGAATTGACATTTAAATTGGCGTATATGGGCTTAAATGGGATCGAGCACTCCATGTTAAGTTTATTACCCTTGGGACGGGGTAATACTTATGTATATTTTATATTTTCAATGTAAGTTACGATCACCGATTGAAAAATATTTTTCTTATATTACAGCTACAGAGATGTATATACGTAACATAGTTATGCATACAATGACGGTTAAAACTTTTTGAGTCGTTATATCTCAGGAACGGTGGCTTTTAGGAAAAACTACATTTTTTATTCAAGGTAATTTTACGATAAAACTTACCGTTTTGATGAAAATCGAGAAAAACCCATTTTTTAACCTTTGACATCGAGTCAATTTTTTCCACGTACCGGAACGATGGGGAATTTCAAAATGTTATTTTTATTTATGTTGTAAACAATTTTACTCACTTTCAGCTTGATGTAAATTTATGTACCTTTGAATGTCTAGATTGAACGGAGTATACCAAAACGCATATTCTCGCGCATATCTAAAATATTTTAAAATCACTCAGGTACAAGCTCAGGTATTTAATAAAACAACTTTACTTACCGTATAGATCTTAGCGAATTTTAGCATTTTTTCAATATAGTTTCTTGGCAATATATTGTTAGTATTATCATACAGATATACAGCAATCTGGCTAGTGGGTTCCAAACATAATCTACATATTATAAAATCACCTTCCAAATGACTAAACCTTTTAAGTCTTTTTAAATTAACTTTATTGCACTGATTCTTCTTTTTTTCCAAAAAAATGGCTGTGTTGGCTTTATTAGCTTGTCTATAGACCAGTCCAATAGTACGAAAATTGTCTATACATGTGGTGCAAATCATATGATTTCGAAAAAGTTTTATCTCCTGAAAATATATTTATTAATGCATCAAGATTTATACTATTACTAGCTGAACCAACAGACGTTGTCATGTCTTAACAATAAATATTGAATTCAAATTGGTATAATTGATAAAAAAAATAATTATTTTAAAAACATAGTGTTTATTATTTTAATGCTTTATGGCATTCTATTATGTATCTATGTATATTTGTTCTTTAGGGAACTTATCACATCTCTAACCTCATTTATTGAGAATATCCTTAAAAAGTGAGAAAATGCAAATTGCATTAAAAAACTTAAAAATGTATAATTTTCGGCACTTTTAAATACTTAAAAGTCAAATAATTTTTAATTTCTCATAGAGCTATTTTTTTAAAATCATAAATGCGCCATGAAAACGAACATAATGAAAATAAAATACGATCGCTTAATTTTTATTATATTATTATTTCACGAGTACCCACTTCTTGACAGAAAACAATAAAAAGGATTCTAATATTTTTTGAAAACAATATTTAATCATAACTTGCAGTTACATATTTCAAACGTGTTTAGCCAAAATTCTTGGATTTCATATGCCAGAAACCATTCAGGGATCAGTGATAAAAAAACAAGAAAATATGGGTGTCTTGTCCAACTCAACTTAATACAAAAGATTTATTTTTGTTATGTACACTTGAATTTCGTATACCTTAAAAATTTCCCCCCAATATTTTTATTTTGTACACAAAATTATTTATTCAATAAATAATTTTGTGTACAATGTACGAATTTAATCACGTTTGAAATATAGTTGGGGAAAATAAAAAGCCGCTTTAACTAACCAGGACTAACCATGACCGACCAGAACTAAGGGCTTTTGAATTTGTCTAAATCAGGGTTGGCAAAAAACCACTTTTTTTTCGATTTTGACCAGGACAGTGTTCAAAATTGGTTTTAACCGTCCAAAACTGGTTAAAACCACTGGTCAAAACTTTGAATATATTTTTTAAAGCCTGGCAACCATGTATCGCTATGATGACCTATTATCGCATTGGCACACGCGCCAAGCGCACCCGCAAAACTTGTGGGCGGACGACGCGGTGAGGCGGCACGCAGCAACGCTAGCAAAAATTTCTTTTTAATCATGTTAGAATAGGTGGAATGTTCTTATTTATTAATTAGCACACAAGTTTGAAATTAAATATGCGAATTTTTTAGATTTCTTTAGAACCTTTGTAATGTTTTTTTATAACAGCAAATTTAATTCGAGGTATAATTTCTTTTTAAATTTAAACCTATACCGTCCTAAACCTGACTCTTGACTGTCATATATACCTGTTAATTTTTGCACTATTGTTTGTGATTTTTGAGTTGCTGTTTTTGTTTTTATGTAAATTAAACATTTAAAGACTGAATTAAATATGTTTACAACTAAAAGTTTGTGCATCATTTAAGTTTTGACCATTTTTGACCACTAAATGGTCAAAACTTATTTTGACCAGTCTGATTTTAACCTGGTTAAAACCAGTGGTTTTAACCACCCTCCCGAAACTTGCCAACCCTGGTCTAAATTATCCCTACATAGAAGATATTAATAAAATTTTAATAATTTTTAATATGGTATTTATTTAGTTGGTTATTTGAGTCTTCAAATGGTGTATGAAAAAAAGCATAAAATTAATTAAATAGTTCAGTGTACAAAACGAGAATATTTAAGGTAAATTTCTGAAGGGTACAAAACGGAAGTGTACAAAACTAGAAAACACCATACAAAATCAGCATATTGATTTTATTATTGCCAAAAACATGTTTCTTTATAATGTGCCAAAAAAATGTGCCCTGGGATTAGATTTTTGGGGTACTTTTTGGTGGCCATTTATTTTTTATTTTAGCATTCCTGTTAATAATATTTTTTTCCTGATAGACATGTTTCTAAAATATAAGAAATATTTATTTTCATTTTTATAAGAAGCTATTTTTTTTGTCTTTGTTTTACCAAGTGTATTGTTATAGTTTAAAAATAAAGCCAAAAAAAGCATTTTTCTTAGAAATATACAAAAGTTATCCAATCAATTATTTATTCAATTTTTAGACCCCAAATTTTGACTATAATTGGACAAAAACAAATATTTTCTTATATAACTTAATGTACTTGCGGCCTCCCAGGCCCCTCCTCGGTACTTGTGTCTCAGTGCTAGCTAAAAGTTAAATTAAATTGTCAGTGCTTCAATATAAAATTTTTAAAGACACGGAAAATATTCATCAGTCCCCAATGGAGGCAGGACTACCAGCAGCTAGCACATTCGGGATGTAATTTTTTAATTATTGCAAAATCTGAGTATTGGTTTTGTTTTATTAAGAAGCAATTTTTCAGTGGCTAATTTAAAAATTATCTTATTACATTTTATGGGTATGTAGAATAATTTTAATTTATTCCTCTACCCATTTAATAAGGAATTATGCAAAAAACTTACCCATTTTGGCAGAAAATGATAATCTAGAAAAGGTTTACTTATAAGTTTGTTTAATTTATCTAGATCGATATCAAATACTTCTTGGGAATCCACCTTTTGCAGACAAATTCTGCATATATCCTGGTTCATGGTTTGATTTTGGAAGATTTCACAAAATACGATTAATATGTTAACTTACAACATAATTTTATAAATAATGACCAAGTTCTCTCTAAAACGCAATCATTTAACGAAAAACCAAAATACCGAAAAATACATAAAACAAAATTTGTTTGGTGACAAAAATACATAACCACAGAATTACATAACCAAAAATAATCTTCTAATAACCTATTCTACAAAGTCTACAAAAGCCTTCGAAAATATACCTATTAGAGGCAGCCATGCCGCATGGCTGGGCGAGAGGGAAATAAAACAGGGTATAAACTTTCTCTTTTGCTAATATTGACAACCGATTTAAGTACAAAGGTACATTCTCGAAGGTGCCAGGTGCCAGCTTTAAAAAACGTAGACCTTCAAACATACACCTTGTTAGAGGCAGCCTTGCCACATTGCCATGCAAGGTGCAAACAACATTGAAATGTATTCATCAAATTTTGGCGACATACCGCGTTGAACATTGTTAGGGCAGTTAACATACCGGTTTATTTTCGCGAGAAGCGGTAACGTAGGGGAAGGTGTTCTGTCGTCAGTATCTACCATCAAATTTTGGCGACATACCGCGTTGAACATTGTTAGGACAGTTAACATACCGGTTTATTTTCGCGAGAAGCGGTAACGTAGGGGAAGGTGTTCTGTCGTCAGTATCTACGTCATTACTTTGTACCTAGTATCTACCGCTATCGCCACTGGTCAGGAAAAGCGTTAATAATGGTTATGTCAAATTTAAATTTAAAATAATGGAGGATTCGCGGCTTTTCTATTGTTTTGGTTCTGTGATGTTTTTTTGCTATGGTTTAACAACTATTTGGATTGCAGATTTTTTTGGGTTTTTTAGTTAAATTTCCCCAAAAGGATGAATTAATACAGTTATATTACAATCATAAAGGAAAATTTACTTATTATAGTTGACTTGGAAACAGCTAATATCTTATTAAATGAAAAATTTGGTTTATATATTATCTTTTCGACTTATTTCTTAACTCTCCAAAGACCTTACATTTAAATTTAAACTTAAAAGTGTATTAATACATTAGTAGTAAGTTGACATACGTAAACCGTTTCGTTTTTGCGAGGATAGGCTGGTTAAACACGGTTAGAATGGTGGGGGAAAGAACTGCTATCAACCAGTAGTTAAAAACGGTAAGTCGCGAAAATATCCATTACGTCATTACTTTGTACCCAGTATCTACCGCTATCGCCACTAGTCAGGAGCAGCGTTAATAATGGTTATGTCAAAATTTAAAAAAATGTTATTGGTTTATTAATTAATTCCCAAATAGATGAATTAATACAATTATATTACAATCATAAAGGAAAAATTTACTTATTATAGTTCACTTGGAAATAGCTAATATCTTATTAAATGAAAAATTTGGTTTATATATTATCTTTTCGACTTATTTCTTAACTCTCCAAAGACCTTACATTTAAATTAAAAATTAAAAGGGTATTATGGCCGGTTGCACCAACAATTTTAAGGCACCCTTAGCACAAAGTAAACCTTAAAATGGTCAAACAAGCAATGTGATTGGCTAGATTGGAGATTTAAGGAATACTTAATGCTAAGGGCCTCTTAAAATTGTTGGTGCAACCGGCCATTAATCCATTAGTAGTAAGTTGACATACGTAAACCGTTTCGTTTTTGCGAGGATAGGCGGGTTAAACACGGTTAGAATGGTGGGGGAAAGAACTGCTATCAACCAGTAGTTAAAAACGGCAAGTCGCGAAAATATCCTTATTGTATATAAACATACATTTCAATGGCAAACAAGCATGAGAGAGAGAGAGAAAAAATCACAGTAAAGAGTATAACCACGAAAGTATCTGTTCTCGCTGTACGTGCTGATTGGTCGGCAGAATGCGGAAAAACCGCCAAGCAATCAGCACGCTCGAAAGAGAAAAATATGTAAACTTATTATTTCTTTCTCACGCTTGTTCGCATGGCGAGTCTGCCCCATGGAAGCAGTGGCGTAGCCAGGTGGACCAGGGGCGACTGCCCCCCGCCCTCTAGACCAGCGCCCCTGCGCCCAAACAAACCTACCGTATATAAAACAGGTATTATTTACAACATACTATGCTGTGCTTTAAACATTTTTTACTTGCTGGTATAATTTTAGAAGTCATATTTTAAAATAATAATTGTCCACACTTTTTGTTAATAATTTTTCTGTTCCACAGTGTCAGCGGAGCGGTAATTCTCTTCAAAAGCACTAACACCGCTATGGGAAAAAGCCGCTGAGCGCGGCATTTCTTTTTATTGTGTCGGTATTGGATATATTCCAGAATTGTTTACTTTATTTTTTAATATTGCAAATCGGCAGATTTCAAACGTATGTTATTTATTTCTGGTACTCATATTCTCCTCTTTGTGGTGTTATTTAGTCGTTTATTGTCTATGCAAGGGTAAACTTGTTAAGAGTAAAAATGGATAAAAAGAAAAAAAAAGTCAGGTGCTCAGTTCAGGAAGGAATATCGTGAAAAAAATGATGTTAGCGCAACACACAGCCAAAAATTACAAGATTTTTTCAAAAAAAATGCTGGGTAAGAACATTTTTTTATATTGTCATTATTTTTCCTTTCTGGCCTAAAGTTTCAAATATAGATTTGTTTGTTTATTGTTGTGTGTTTTTTTTTAATAAAAATGTTTTAAGAAATAGAGCGCCCCTTTAAACGTTGGCCCCCCCGCCCTGAAAGGTTGACTACGCCACTGCATGGAAGATATGTGCTCGAAGAGCGTCACCAACATAAATGACCTTTGAGAACATACTACTCGGCGCCGGCCTTCGGTCGATCAGTATCCGCACGCGGAGCGAGAGAAAAAGGTTATACCCCGTAACGCCAATTCACTTTCTCTTTCGCACGCTTGTTTGCCCGACAGGTACGGAAAAGCGGCATTGCTGCTTCCAGTAGTATATTTTCGAAGTAAATAATACATTTTAAGAAAAGTCTGTTTGTTATTCAGAAATATTTTACATCATATTACACTTTTTCTATCTACGTAGACCTACGGTGCCTAAAATACACTTTCCATAAGAGCGCTTACGTAAAAAAGTGTAAAATAGTGTACACTATTTCTGCACAACAAACAGACCTGAAATGGCTTACGAATCAGCTGAGATTGACAGCGTTTACTTGACAAAAGTTTGTTTATTTACAATCAAAACAAACATCTGGCTCAATTTTCTCTTTAATACAAACATATAAGAAAAGTTATAGGATATTAAACTGTATAAATAACACGATAAAATGAGTGTAAAGAAAGAACGCAACCTTGTGGATTCATTGTTAACAATGTAAGTATTTTGTTGAAGCTATTATCTATCAAGTGTCTCATTTTTGATTCAAAAGCAATATTTTAATTGTAGAACGGTTGAATATGTTGTAAACAACTTACCGATCTATGAGAAATCGTGCCTAGATTCAATAAAAATCCTGCCACCAAATATAAAAAACAGACTCTTAAAAAAGTTTACATCAACTTCCTACTTTTCAAGAAGTGTTAAGTTTACAAATTTTCTAAATGCCTTTGTGAATCAACAGACTACACAAGTAAATTTAACTTCAGTATTTGTCAGTGATGAAATGCTCGATATTTTGTGTTCTTGTAAAAATTTAAGAAGGCTTTATTTAACCAGAGATGGAAGCAACTGTAAAATAACTTCTGAAGGTAAAATTAAACTAAAATATATGTTATTATATTGCATAAAATTAATTTGTGTTTTGATAGTCTGTATGCACTCTATTCTATTTATTCCTAAGGTTTAATACATCTTCTACAGAACACTCCAAACTTGGAGAACCTTATAATAATGAGATGTGATGTGGTAAACGATGATGTTCTGAAAACTATTTCAACAAGTTGCACACAACTACTAGGACTGGATATAGGAGGTTGTGTGCATGTGACAGATACAGGACTAGAGAACTTAAGTGATATGAAAATAGTTTGGCTAAGAATATCTAAAACCCAGGTATAAATAAATTAAACTAATTTTGTACATTGTTTAAAGTATTATTATTATTTTTTATTACTTATTTTAATTTAAAAAAAAATCAATATTTTATTTACTTTGTAGATTACCGATAAAGGTATTACGGCTCTAGTCAAAGGAAAATGTGGACAATCATTGGTGGAACTAATGATAGATAATTGTGTGAATGTAACATATGTTGGACTAAATGAAATTACTCAGTGTTGCCCCAACTTGACGATATTTAATTTTATTAACTGCAATACAGGTAAATAGAGGCAGTTTAATAATATTACATTAAACTGTATGTGTGAGATTTAACTACTGTAACATTTATCAGCACTATGATATTTTTATTCCATCAGAGATCCATTAAATTATAGGGATTTATATTCTAATATGTGGTTTAAAAAGAAAACTCGAAGATGTTGATCAAAACAAACATCTACTGCAAAATTACTGCATATTAACTTAAAATTAGAGGAGGTGCCTAATGGTACAAGCTACCACTCTAACCTTACATTGTGGCATGAGAAACTAAAATAAACTTTATGTATCACTTAAAATTGCCTTGTGATGCCATCTACAAGGGGTACACTATGGTCCCTTTCTCGGGCTGCTTGAGATACCTTTCTTTACTTAGGTACTACCTTTTCTTTTTATGCCCATATTATAAGTGCAGGCTTTTATAAGTGTAAAAAATTAAAACCAATTAGAAATTTTAACTTGTTATGTTTTCATAACACTCTAGGTATTTAATATCATTCAAGATATTTTGTTTATAAGCCAAGAAAAAATTTACTTTGTTGGTTTCAAAAAATATCTGGTATTAAAAACTTTTTGAAAAAAGTAGATACTTTATACTATGTAATTTACAGTATCTTGCTCATTAAATAAAAAAATAATCAGCAACAGTCCGATTTTAGAATAATATTTACAAAACTAAAAAGAATAGAGAGGGAGTTTCAATAATTTGTGGAGATACATATCAGGCGACACCAGTACAAAACTATCTTTGTTAGTTTTCTAAATCATATAATACATTGCTATCTTAACGGTGAAAGAGGAAAATTTTATATCTCCAAAAATAAATGACCTCCTAATTAGTTCAGTAAGGTTGATGCAGCAGATTATAGGGGTTATAAACAATATATATTTTTATAATTTTTAAACACTAAATAAGCATTCTTTAAAATTTAAACAATATAGGGCAAAAATAGTTTATATAATGTTGCCCTTCTTAAGAAAGGAAATATATGTGCAATTTTAAACTGATGTGCATGAAACTTACCTAACCTTTTGAAGCTGGGCTTGAAAGAATTTAAACCAGATGATTTAAATCTTTTTTTATTTTTTAAAATTTAAATCAAGATTTTTAAAAGAAATTTTAAAAAAAAACAATCTAAAATATAGTACCTAATAGTTTATTTTTTTGGAGTGGACCATAACAAATGTTAAAAATAATCTTTCAACTGACGTTGAAGAAGGAGCAGTACAAAATAACTGTTTAATTATGGGAAACTTTTTTCAAATAATGGGTCTGATCTGGCAAGATATTTTATGATCAGTGGTAGTAAATTACTATCAGGCTGAAATTCGTTTACTGTTTCTAAAGCGAGTGTTTCTTTTTTTGTTAATGTTTCTTTTTGCTGCGATTTTGTTGCGGCAAGAAGAAATGCAACCAAATAATGTGCGGTTATACACTGTACCGCTTTTTAAATATTGACATCGCTTTCAGGTTAAAATTAATTTCGTTAAAATAGATTTTAAATTGTTCTACAACATCGAAAATACTGGCATCATTTTTTTGTAGTCTATCTATTGCACATCGTAACTTATTACAGATTTGTGTCCACAGAAAAAAATTAAAATCACTTGTCATAATCGGCCGCAAGATAGAAAATAATATCAGATAGAAAAAAGGGAGTGAGTTTTTTAGCTTAATAGAAATTTGCAAAACAGCGCTATCTCTATTTTGAACTTTTGCGATCAAACCTGAACAATCGGCGCCATTGGCGGCGACTTTTATTGTTCTGACAGCTCTTTCCCGTATTTGGCATTTTCGCGTATATAAAATATTGACGATTTTAGGCAAGAAAGAATAACATCTTAATTAAAAATAAATATTAATTTATAAGAAAAAAAATAAAATCTAGAAAAAAAATATATTTTTCTCGAAACGTCAAAAAATGTTGACATTTTTGTACTATTTTCAGGTGCAAAAGCTATCAATTCTCATACCATACAAAAATGTGCTCGTTGCTTAGCAATACTTTTAATCCTACGATTATTAAAAGCGCTACTTTTAATCCTAGGATTTAAAAAAACGATTTTTGAATAACTAACGGGATGATGATCGCGTTTTAAATTTAGCAATGGACCGTTTTGAATGTTTAACAAAACGCTTTATGATTTTTTAGTAGGCAACTTTAAAACTGACATTTTTTAAACATTCTAAACCGTTTTTAACTTTTAACAATTTGCTAAGTTGACAACGGTTTAGAATGTTTTAAAAAAATGTCAGATTTTGACAGTTGTCTAAAATCGTCCTGACAAAGACGTTTTGTTAAACATTCTAAACTGCAATCCATTTTAAATTTAACACCGGTCATCACTCGCCATAAAAGTATTAATTTTGACTTGGTCGGAGAAAAATAGTATATATCATATGGACTAAAAGTGCTTATTTTTACTCGAAATTTTTAATCCTTATAATATAATATACTATAATATAGAGAAAAATCCCAATTAAAATTAATACCTGGAAGAATAAAGTATTAAAAACAACTTGTATTTTTTATGTAAAGAAATTAAATAACAAAAACTATTATTTTTTCCAACCCTGTTTTAATTTTTTTTTTTAAACGTTAACTATTAAAATAACTGTTTTATTTTTAGATGTACTAGCTACAGATTTTTTGACATTCAAACAACCTCCACGGCAGCTGTTTTGGCAAATTCCCTTGTAAGTATATCGCGCTATACATTTTTTATTTGTATATAATTACAGTATACCAAGTGTTTTTAATGAGTGATTCCCTTGTTATAATCATTATTCATTAAGACAAAAA
>JAHBCN010024017.1:0-12374 GCA_019359885.1 Listronotus oregonensis | reverse complement strand
TTTTCGGCACTTCGGAATTATTTAATAAAATAATTTTAAAAAATTAAAATAAAATGACAATTTTTAAAAAATAAATAAAGGCACCCATAATGAACCCAAAAAATCTGCCGAAAAAATAGGATGGATTATCGGCCCAAGATCTTCTTGCCATATTTCCACAATTGTTGCGAAGGATACACGAACTTGACATTTCTTTTTCCTTTCGTTTTTTGGATTATCACCCCCCACTAGCTTTCAGATAAGATCTTATGATCGAAACCCTCACGGATGTCGTTGGTAAAATTCAAAAGATTAAAAATTACCTGCACTATTTTTACCAGTTCAAACAAATATGGGGCTAACATTTTTAAATGTTTGTAAAATTTGAAAATGTTTGCTTTGCTAGTTCAGCTACCCTAAGGTGCCCTGAGAGAAGTATGCTTCACCCATCAGCACATGGCGAAAACATCTGTAACCCTTTTCGTCTTTAACAAAAAGTGCGGTTGTTTTTTAGGTAAGCTTTTGACTTTTATTGACTTAAAAAAAAATTTAAAAAAAAAATGAAAAAATTTTGATTTATGCAGTTGTAGAAAAAGTATAGTGTGCAAAATGTTTTAAATAAACTTGTGTAACTTGAGCTACTCGGATTAAGCTCGTGCCTGCTAACTGGCACACTGGAATGCAAAAAATATTTTTTAAAACTGGTTGTAGAATACGCTATAGGATTTAATTACCAAAATGTATTAATGGTGTGCTTACACAACGTACGCTTTTTTCTATAAGCCAAAAGAGTTTTAAAAAAAAAAAAATTTAAGTTTACTTACCACAAATTTGTGTTAACTATATTGGACCATCTTGCAAACACACAAACTTTAGACGAGCTTCTGAAAGTTTACTAAGACTTGCCGAAAAGCCACCTGATTGGTCTTTTAAAAAATTATTAACTAGGTATGGGCGGTCATGGTGATATAGTTTACCAACCTTTTGTTTATTTAATATCTAAACTAAATATGATATGATTACTGGTAACCCATGTTTTAAATCTTTTTTGTTTTTAAAGATACAAAAAAATGTTATGTAGGTATACCGGGTGACACAAAAATTAGACGCACCCTTTTTTTTTTTTTTAATTTAAAAGTACAGGAGTTTTTTTTTTAATAATATTTACAGTAATTGACATTTTTTTATCAACCATGCACCCTAAATTGCCAAAAATACTTTTTTGTAAAACAATTATTTTTGTCTTTCCGACAAGTATTAGATACATCGTCTACAATGAGTGTTTCTCAAGGGGTTCAAACTTGTAACATTTTTAGTTTAAGGAGAGTAATTGGGGGCTTTTTGGTTTTTAAACATAAATACGTATTGTTTGACTTATTAACTTGTTTTATATTAACTTAGGTTTAATCGAAATCTACACAAATTTTTAACGGGACCATTATTTCGACAGAATATGACATTCTGAATACAATGACGTCATATGCGGAATTATTCTTTATCTTGAAATTATCTAGATATTCACATGCCAGTTTAAAGTGCCATGACCATCTTAAAATATTTTATTTAAATTTAAAATTGCCTTTTTTTTTTAAACCCAAAAAAAAACCCCAAAATTAAATCAATTTTTAAAATTTTGGGGTAACCCACAAAAAATTTTTTAATTTTTTTTTTTTGGTTTTTTGGAGGAACCCTTGGGTTCAAGGGGTCAATGGACCAAGGGGTTTCCCATTTTCTAGAGATATCAATGCGAGTAATCCAACGAGAACATATCAAAACATAAATCCACCTTAAAACTATAGGACATATTTACAGTAAGAGCGACTTTTACATTAAAAATATATTTATTGTTTTTTTTTTCTTTACCATTAATAACAACTTTTTTAAGATACTTAGGTTAAAATTTGTGTTTTAAAATCCGAAAACCAGGGCAGAACTTACCATAACATTTAGTAATGTTGTGATAGTAATTTTTAACGTTTGACACGTGATCTTGTGGAGATATACCCACAATATATATTTGTGGAACCGTGGAGGGCCTTAACAGTTCACAGTTATGCTCACATTGTCGTTTTTTACTTCCGAGAACTTACACACTGTGGGCCATTTTGGTGATGTATGTATTGGGAACTCAGAAACTATGAAAGATAGAAAAACGGTTAGACAAAGTTTTAAAAATTTCGTAAGAAATTTATAGACATTTTTAACTGTTTTCGTTTTTTAAATATCTGGAAACAACTGAAACGTAGCAGACTCTATAAAGCTCTGTAACTTCTTTGTATTTTTTTTTTAAATCTTTAAAAACATTTTGCAAGCAACTTCTTACGTGGAAACCAAACATTGCATCAGATTTTTTCTCCCGACGTTTCGATTATTCTAAATCATCATCAACTTTATTTTTCTTATGAAAGCCATATTTGATTTTTGAATTTTTAAACTGACCACATCGACGAATCAGAAATTTTTACTTCTTAAGGAAAAACTTTTAAATGCCACAAAAGAGATTTAATTCTAGTGGGCTGGTAACAATACTAGTTTTGGTAATATTTAATAAAAATATTTATTGTAGTACTTACAAGAATTACAAAAAAATATTAATATTCTTTGACTAAAAATATACAGAAGTTCCCATTTGGCAACGCACACACGATTTTTATTTTTAAACAGTACTTGTCACTCGTTAAAGTAAATTTCAATTAATATAAGTTAAAACTTTTTAAGCTTTTTTTTAAGTCTTGTTGGAATTTTTCGGTAATATTTGTGTGTATATATATAATATTTTGTGTTAAAGTCAGAAGATGGAATCATCTGTAAGTAATCTAAATAAAACAAGATAAGACAAAATCGGTCCAATTCATAATACAATAATAACTTTACCATAAGAGATCGTATATTATAGAAGAATATAAAATCTTTTATTTTTAATGCAAGGCTAATAATGATGAAACAAAAGAAGTTAACTGTAAAATACAAGCCGGAAACAAATGCCTCTATGCAACTAACAATCTACTAAAATCAAAGAAAAACATCAAGACGTACAAAGATAAACATATAAAAGACAATAATTAGACCAGTTGTGATGTACGGATGTCAAACGTGGACGCTGACCATGGCAAATGAAGAACGCCTTCGAGTCTTTGAGCAAAGAGTACTCAGGAAAATCTATGGTTCAACCGCAGACGCAACAACGAAAAGGTACAGAGTTCGTACAAATAGGGAGCTAAAAGACCTATACGGAGAGCCTAACATGGTCAGAGAAATAAAATCCAAACGATTACAGAGGGCGGGACATGTGAGAAGACTACCGGATAATCGCACTGTCAAGCTTGTACGGAAGGAAGCACCAGTTGGTAAAAGACCCCCAGGCCGCCCACTACTCCGATGGAGTGACAATATTGCCAAAAGACCTAAGGGCAATGGGCATCCAAAATCCACTAAATGCGATGAGTGACAGATAACAGTGGAGGACTATTGTAAAGTCGGCAAAAACCCACCCTGGGTTGTAAGCCATGGAGTAAGGTAAGTAAGCTAAGGTAATAATGAAAAAAAAAACTATGAATAATGAAGATGGTTCGTTAATGTTTATAAACAAATTTAAAACACATTGATGTTTGGAGACTTGCACAACATGCTGTCTAATTCTCTTGATGCTATTTTCTTTCTCAATTTGGTGAAATTAAACCAAAGTTCTTTTAGAAGTGTAAAATTTCAGCTATTTCCTTAACTCAAGCGCCTTTGAAACCTTATTCAGCTAATGGGCTTGTATAAGGGCGTAACAGGATATCAACTGTATTTAAATCTAACACTGAATGCTATTTATCCCCTTTTATTGCGACGAAAACCTCGTTTCGCGCCGTAAAATGTTTAATTTTGCCTTTAAATTCAAATTTTCGAGCTTTTATGCTGCTTAATATTTATTTTAATTTTTATTTCCATCGCCGTTAATAGGTGCTCCCATTAAGGGTGTAGTTCATTATCGAGATATCCCTTAAGAATCCATTACAAAGTAAGTAAGTGATCAGTATTTTTTATAAATGGTTTATTTATATTTACGTTTTATTTTTACAGGGTACAAAATAAGAAGTGTCAATTTCCCTGTCTTTTTATGAAATTATCAAGCCACTACATTTAATAGCAATTAACTTTAACAACTTCGATTTTTTGAGGAATCTATACTCTAGTCACTTTTGATTAAGAAAAACACAACAATATCATTAAAAGCCCATTTAACAATAAGATTTTTCTTTTTTAAGTAAGGTTATGAGAGGATCCAATAGACGTCAAGAGTATCAGAATTCTTTTTTACGCTGGTTTTTATATTATCTGTGTAAAAGCCTAAAAATATTTAGTAAAAATTGCAGGTTAAACTGTTTCTAAGACTTTTTTTGCTTTATAAAAGTAATGATCCAAAATAGGTTAGATTTTAAAGATGTCAGTTATGTGTCTATTAGGCGTTTTTTAAGAAGTATCCACAGTATAGCCGTTTTCGTTTAAAAGATATTTTTAAGATAAGAAACATCCAAGTGCAATTTGGGTACTTAAACATGTTCATTGTGATAAAGCGTTTTTTATCCATAGAAATATATGATTAAAAAATATTCTATTTAAAGTAGCTAGAGAACACCGAGTTAGTTTGTTTAATATGCATGGTAAAGTAAAACTAGTTGGTTAATTAAAAATTTAACTTTGAAATTATCTTGCTTGTTGGCATAAAAATGTTAAGAGAATGCAATTACCTTTTTTTTACTAAATAGCCGTAAATGTTTTTTTTTTAAGTAAAGTTAGTAATTGCCTAGAAAGTTGCCTCCACTCCGATTTTAAACAAATTTGGTATTCGGGTTTTTTTTTTGGCGCTGATCACGAATCTGTAAACATTTTTTGGCAACGTTTCGTTTTCGAAATATTCATGATCAAAGTTGAAAATCAAACTAACCCCATTTTCACTAAATTCCCCCTTCTTTTTGCACACAATTTATGGTTTTTCCCTAAATTAGCACATAATATTTTAAAAACGCCTTTTAAAAACCATTTTTTTGCTTATTTTACATTTTTTTCCGTTAAATTGTAAAGCTTTACTTTACAATGGGGGGGGCCATGATTGCTGAATAATTCCCTAGTGTATATGTTACTGTGAAAGTCGAAAATGGTTGAATGTCGATATTCACCGGTGAATGTCGAAAAGTAACCAAAACTAACAACTTTGGTGCGTTCTAATTTTGGTTAGTTGTGGTTATATTTCGTTCAGTTTTTTTTTTTAATTTTTGACATTTACCGGTGAATGTCGACATTCACCATATCCGGACTTTCACGGTAACATATACATGGTTGCGGCGTTTGAAAGTAAAGGTTGCTATTAAAAGGTTAAAAGGTATAAAATAAATATTAAAATGGATTTTTAAAGGTATTCATAAAATATTTATAAAATTCTGTTCCAAAGAAGGAGGAATAGTGTAAATGGGGTTAGTTTGATTTTCAACTTTGATAATGAATATCTTGAAAACGAAACGTTTCAAAAAAATGATTTTAGATTCGTGATCAGCGAACCAGAAAACCCCGTATACCAAATTTGATCGAAATCGGAGTGGAGGTAACTTTCTAGACAATTACCTAAAGTTGTTTTGTTCTTCACTTACGGTAAGAAATGTTAGTCGGTATATCTTTCTGGCCGGTGCATCAATTTCTTTTGTCGTTTTCTTAAAGGCGGCAAATCCCTTTCCATTGCTGATTGAGATTAAAGAAATTAAATTTAAAAAAAACTAACCTGTCATGCACAAAAAAGAAAAAAGAATGACAATGATAGGTGAGAAAATCTTAAGGGTATATTTATTACCTGAAGTTTGTTCAAACAATTAACGTTGTCAAAATGTCAGAAATTTTGGAGCTAATGTAATACTACAAACACAATATTAGTATATATAATAATTTATTTAAAAAATCACCTAAATGTAAAGATAGTTATTTAAAGATATCATCCATCTTTTAAAAGTAGTAAGTAAGTGTTTTAACACATTAGAGTGAACATAATTAATAAATAAATAATTCCAGAAAATAGTTCGATACCCAGCATACACCACTTTTTTCTGGGCCTGTGTTATTAAATCTAAATAATTTAAAGTAATACTTTATTCAAAATTAAAAGCATTAAAAAGCATTTTTATTTTGTTTAATTATATTTTAATATATTTTTAAAAATGATTTATAATAAACCAACTAAGAATACAATACAGCACATTTTTTTTATTATCTATTTAACAAATTGAATCATTCTATTTCCAAAAAAAAAATAAATTCTTTGTTTTGCGACATTATACCATGACCCTGCTTACTCCACGTATTTCTAGATTAGGTTTTTATAACGACGTTGAAATAATTTTATAAGGACGAACTAAAAATGACCCGACACACATTCCTGAGTTTAAAAGTCAGCAGAGCGACGACAGTGAGAAAATTAAACGTGACCTAGCAGCTTGGACACAAAGTTGGAAAATAAAATTTAGGTGCTGTACTGTAATTTTCCATAGATTCAAAGTATGAAAACTACAAAAAAGATACAAATTTTATTTTTATTATTTACTTCTTTTTATTTAAAATATTGTGATTTAAAAAAATCAGATACTTGTCGACCAGTTAGAGATACAGAAACAGTTTTGTTTTTTAAATTTTAAAACCAGATTTAGACAGTGATTGTTTAAAAAAAAAACGACTAAGCACTAATTCTTCTGTAGTTTAAATTAAAAACTATATTTTATTATAATTTATCTGAGTATGAGTGACATTTTATTATTTTTCTTATCTTAAAAAAATCCAATTTGCTTTTTATTTAATTGGTTTTATAGTAGAGAAGAATCAAAATAGGAGGCAATCTTTACCGTCTGTCAACTAGATGAAACCTATTTTTTATCTAATTTAGTTTCTAAACGAATGCATTGCGAATTGGTTGCCTAAAAAATTATGGTCAAGGCAATTAATTTTTTTTTAAACTTTTAATACTTCCTGTATAATGCCAATTTTTATTTTTTTGATTCTACGTGATAGTACCGATATGACTTAATTTTCTTTAGAACAAAAATTTTATTTTTTTTAAATGTTAAATTTTAAAAAATTCCCAGAGTCCTAATTATAAAATTAAAGAAAAAAAATTATGGTATTTTAGCACTGTCATGTAAAATAAATAAATGAGGATTGGCGTAATACAGGGAGTAGTTTTTTATGATTATAGCTTGGACCATAATTTTTTGGATAACCCATTTGTTCACATACTATATTTGATAAAAAATAAATTTTATCCGGTTAGCAGATGGGTGAAGGTCGTCCCTAATTATGACCTTAGACTATTAGTATTAGTTACTTATACATAGCATGAACTATTTACTAAAACCCTCATAGATAAAAATATACCTAAACATCTTAAAACTATGCGTTGAAAAAAAAAATGGATTTGTTCATTTGCGAAATTTAACACATTGTTTATTTTTGTTGGGTTTCAAATAAAGAAAAAGTACATTTTTTATATACTTATATCGTGGGACTTAAAAAGAAATAATAAAAACGACATATAACTATATTGGAGTTGAAAGCTAAGTGCAAAAAGAAAAATATTCACTTTTGTCTGGGGACACAAAAAAATATGCTTTTTGTACTTAGAACAGATAAAAACTATTTTCGTTATTTGGATAACCCCCAGACATGTTCACTGGTCTTACGGATCTTTTTGAAAAGAGCAACTGAAAAAATAAAATATATATATATATATATATATATATATATATATATATATATATATATATATATATATATATATATATATATATATATATATATATATATATATATATATATATATATATATATATATATATATTATTATTTTTCAATAGGATAGTGTGGAGTTAAGTAAATTGTAAATAAATCCATTTATTAACTATTTAACTAAAGTTTAATAAAGAAAAAGTTGAAAACGGTTTGTTATTTTTAAATATGGAAATTAATCCAGAGCGTACTATTTTTTTAGTTGAGAATATTAATAATCATCAAAACCAAGTTTCCTACTAATGTTATTAGCACAATAAGAATGTTGTGACGCTTTAATAGTGCTTTAAAGCGCTTTATACGTTTTCAAAGCAACCAGTTACGGGGTGAATAAAAAAATGCGAACATGTGAAAATTTTTAAACATAATATTTTGCTCAAAATCGGTACATAGCCGTAAAATGTTTTAAAACATAATTTCTTCGAACATTTTTCAAAATTTTCACAAATTTTTTGAATATTTTTACAAAATAACGAATTTGACAATTGACAACATTATCTGTCAAATATGACTTGGCGTATTTTAAGTTATTTCAGAAGCAGAAGTGATTGCCACCAAAAGTTTTTTTTTTAACGCAATATTTAAAAAATTTAATGGTTCCAACGTTATGGCGGACATTGTGTATATATATATATATATATATATATATATATATATATATATATTATATATATATATATATATATAAAATATATATATATATATATATATAATATATATATATATATATATATATATATATATATATATATATATATATATATATATATAATATAATATATATATATATATATATATATATATATATATATATATATATATATATATATATATATATATATATATATATATATATATATATATATATAAATATATAAATTTTTCTTAAACCATGTATTATACATTATTTTGTTTAAATTTTGGGTATAGGTTTTTTTAATTCAAAGTGTATAATTAAAAAAATTATTCCATGACGTTTCGCTTATCATGGTGAGCATTTTCAAAATGTATTTTTCCGGAGATTACCTCAAAATTGACTGCAGTTTTTTAATATCTTGTTGTAATAAGAATTCTTATTATATATATATATATATATATATATATATATATATATATATATATATATATATATAAATAACATATATTAATTATCCTGAAGTTACTTCAGCATTAAGCATAGGTGACCCTGTGGTGTTTATATTAAATGATATTGATGCTACACAATAATTATCTTTATTTATTTATTATTATGTGGTTTAATTAAAATCACGTATTTGATAAAACCCACGTAAAAAACTGGACTGCTTTTAGTGTTTTAGCTAAAGAAGCTAAAAACATAAAATTCAGAAAAGTGCATATATTGAATAAACATAATTGTGGTGCATCAGGTTTTGAATCACTACCCCGGGACCAGCACCAAAGCGTTACCTTTTGTAAAGATTTTTTCGTATACCCAACAACGACTTCTTAATAAATAAATTCGCCTAAACAATATAGATCATATCTACACAACAAAGTAATATCAAATAAACTGTATAAAAAATAATCCTAAAATTAAAAAAAAACGCTGCGTCTCAAGAAAAAGGCATTCAACTGTTAGTGTCATATCTCTTGATAAAATTTTAAACATAAATGATGTGATGTTACATAGTTTCGTGGTTACTCAGTTTTCAGAGACCAATAAATCATTTCTCCAATTTGCATTTTAACAAAAAAACAGCGATAAAAACAAGATTAGCCTATTTTCTTTTTTCAGCAAAAAATCTTTCATTTCAAACAAAAAACACATATTTATACTTTGTTTCAACTCCCTGTTGAGCATATCTCGCCGTGTAGCCCGACTCAGGCGTAAATAACGACTTTAGAAATATTTTATGCATACGAAATAAGGATGGCCTGACATAAATTCACGGGTTCGCAAGTCTGCGGGGTGACAACAGGGCGAAAATCGGACGTGACCAAGCTCGGACACAAAAATCACGTAGTTAGTGGATAAAGTTAAAATGCTGTAGAGTAATTTTGTAGAAGCTAAAACCAGTGTGTAAAGTACACCATTATACGGATTGATCAATGGGTCTACGTTTTATTAAGACCGAGATAATAAAATCATTTTATTGAATTTCAGAGAAGGATATACAATGCTTAATTTTGCTAGTTTTGCAACACAAAAGGTAGTCGGAGAAGACTCCCCACTTTTTCTCGACGGCAATGTCTCAAGGAAGAGGTGTTTGTTGCTTTGACATTCGCCAGTATAAGCTGTTTACGAACAACCACTTTTCTTACCTAAGTTAAAGTTGTTTCTGACCTGAGCTAAGTTGTTTGATCGAACACCACGACTCCCAAAACGACAAAAAATGTCAAATTTTGCTCAACTTAGGTTAGCCAAGATATCTCAGACAGAAATCCGGGTACCTTAGCAGGGGCAAGGGGAGAGGTCAGATTCTTACTTAGCTGTGACAAATCGTACGGCCAACTGTTAGTTTCCCTAACTTAGGTCAGAATTTGTGCTGTTCGTAAGCAGCTAGTGTCTGGGAGGCCACCGCCAATAAGAGATAGATACACATGAAACATTTTTTTTTATAATAGTATGAACTAAAGTCAACTAAAAGCCGCACTGCTGCCTTAGCTCAGCGGGTTTAAGTTGCATTTTTTTACCTAAAACAAATCATTTTTTTTAAACCCAAAAACTATTAATTTTGAGAAAAGGGTATATAATTAAAATTAATAATCTAATAAAAGCACGTAATGTTTGTTTCATGAAATTTTTTTTAGCTTTTTAGTTTTTAAAATACTAACGATTTAAATTTTACAAAAAACGCAAATATCTCAAAAACTAAAAGAACTACAAAAAAGTATAAAACATATGATTTTTGATAAGCTCTATAAAACAGGCAATAAAAGAGATATAAGCAAAAAAGTGATTTTGGTTATTAAAATTTTGCTTATAACAATATTTTTTTGGTACAAGTAAGTATACCAATCCGATCCATTTAAAAATTTATGCAATATGTCCTCTTCATAAAACGAAACCAACTAATACACATGTGTGTCCCCAAACCATGGATAATAACATGTTGGCGCGGATATTTTATTTAGTTTTTTTTGGTCCAATGACTGTACCCATTCCTATACACTTAAAACTTTATCTAAAAAAAAATTATTTTATTAAAAAAACTGCCTTCTCTATCTAGGTGTTATATGCCTGGCAGAATGCTAAACATTTCTTGATCTTCTATGCTACTATGCGTATAGCTCATTGCTTAAATATTTTTATTCTCGATTTAAATGTTAATTATAACAATTTATACAGGTACTCGTTCAGAATGATATACAGCACCCATATAGACGTAGCACATATTGTTTTATTTGCAGGTAAACTAATGTTTAAACTTTAATTTGGTTATATTTTAAAGTGGCAAATAAATAGGTAAATACAATAACTTAAATAAGGGCGGCTTTAAGCCTAGCAGAAGTGGATAGCTTAATAAGGGAAATGTTTTAAAAGTTTAACGCTAAATAACATATAAAACAATTTTTTTAAGGTAAAACAATATGATTTAAATTTTCTCAAAATCATTCTGAACGAGAAACTGTCATTAAACATTATTAATATTAATATTAAAATCAATAATAACAATATTTTAACAATAAGCTATACACACAAAAGCATAGAAGATCAAAAAATGTTACGCGTCCTGCCAACACCCAGATCTAGAAGACACCTTTTTGAATAAAATAGGGTACCATTCAATAATACATTAAAAAACATGTTTTATCCAACCCACAGCAGAGTTAGGTTGAAATGAAAAAGTAGGCGAAATGCTAGGCGAGAGTTGCGAAAAGGACGTGTAAAACAGCTGTCGCCTTGCACCTCCAAACCAATTAAATGAAAAGTTGGTTCTCTAAACCAATTAAATTAAAAACACAACATTCGACACGCATAACAAATAAATAAATAAGGCAATAGGTTTTGATGTATTTTTCCCCACTTAGATGTTTTGAATTTATATCCCTTTTTTACACAAAAATCCTATCCCAAGATCGAGCTTAGCCAATCTGTATAAAATATTTTAATTAACGGAATTTGCTGCGCCAGAGTAGAGCTGGGTGCAGTTAATAGGAGGATGGATGACCGAGCAAATATCGCAAGCCGTTGTGTGGGGTGTAGACTTCACACTAAACTGTTGCTTTTGTCAGAATATTAAAACTTAAGAAGGGATTTGCAAGAAGACAAATGAACCAAAGACTAAAAGAAACGACAAGAAGATACCCTTTTAAAAAAGTCTGTTTTTTATAAAAATGTAATTTACCATGATAAAATATAAACTTATATACAAGGTGGAATAGAAATTCAGTAAGAAGGCGACCAAAAAAATCGACTTAAAAAAAAAACATAAAATTATGAAATAATATTTTTATATATACACAGACCAAATTAACCAACAAAACCACAGTTTTTTTTTTAATTTTGTTCCAGCAAAGCTGTAGAATATAAAACTTATATGAGAAAAAAAAAAATAAAAAAAATTACCTAACAACCAATTCAATTTTTTTATATATGGTAGGTATTTTTCTTAAGAACTAGCACC
>JAHBCN010024016.1:0-12181 GCA_019359885.1 Listronotus oregonensis | reverse complement strand
TAGCGGACAAAGTTCTAAACTTAGAAATCTCAACAACAATAAAATCCATTTACAATGTAGAAAGGTCTTTGATCCAGATTACAGAAGAATTAAAAAACAATTTACCAGTAATACTAATAAACAATTTCAAACACAAACAAAAATCCACTTATAATAAAAAATTTAATAATACTAAATCTATCAATTTAAAAAATTTCAAACTTAAAATTAAAACAAAACCAAAACTTAATTAAAACTCAGCAAAACTGGATCAGAAACCTAACAGATGTTGATATTCCCCGAGAGATTCAGAATTTTCTGGCATTGGGATTCAAATTTGCAATTCCTCCAACAGTAAAAGACATTTCAATTAAAAGATTATTAGCAGACATTGAAAACATAATTTATTATTTCCCGGAAAATCTTGAAAACATACATAGAGAAAAAATCACTAACATTTTAACTAATTTTTACAAGGCTCCACAAAACAACAGTTATTTGCATACTTTGTTTAACAATGCCGGAGAATTTCTGAAGAGTCATGAGGAGCTTATAGTCACACGGGCTGATAAAAGGAATGTAACTGTCATCATGCTGAAAGATACTTATAATCACAAGGCGAAAGAAATCCTACTTGACCCCAATGCTTCCCACTTCATGATGACCCTACATCAACTTTTCAGCAGAAAGCAAATAGAATTGTCTCCAATCTAAAAACAAAAAAATTTTAACTGAAAAACAAGCTAAAACTCTTACAATATATAATCAAATGTCACCAAAATTTTATGGTTTCCAAAGACCCAAAAACCTAACGGTTCAGACCTATTTTCATCAATTAATGCCCTAATGCAAACTTTCGAAATTTATAACTGACATTCAACCGCAGCATACAGGGGGCAATGAATACTTTATCTCAGACTCATTTCAATTTTAAAAATTTATTAATCAAAAACAATTGCCAGATAATTATGTCATAGTGAGTCAGAAACATTCCTAGAGAATTGGTTGTAGCAAGTATTATCAACAGGTGGAACACTATAACTAATTTCACTACTATTTCTCAAAAACAGTTCCTCGATATAGTAAACTTCATTTTTGATTCCACATACTGCCAGTTTGGTGGTACTTGGTACAAACAGATTTTGGGTACACCAATGGGAGCAACACTTTCACCAATAATTGCACAGTATTTCTTTTCAATTACCTTTCATTAAAAAATATGTGGATGATATAGTTTGTTCGATTCCAATGAATGGCAAAGATGAAATTCTAACAATCTTTAATGCCTACAATCCACACTAATTTACCATCGAAGAGGAAACAAAAAAAAGTGTTACATTTTTGGACACAAAATAATAAAACATAGCAATCATATTATTTTGGATTGGTATATTAAACCAACCAATTCAGGAGATACATGAACTATAACTCGTATCACACTGAAAAAACAAAAATAAACCTGGTGCTAGGACTGAAAACTAGAATAGAAAGAATCTGCCACCCATCTTTAAAAGAAAAAACTTGAACAAATACATCAAACACTGTTAGAAAATTCATATCCGGTTCATTTACTTAATAAATTAATATATAACACGAGGTCACTCACAGTTTCACCTAACCCAGTGATACCTCACTCTCCTGACATCAATGCATTTCTTTCTCAAAACAGATCAGTATACTACTACTCAATTCCAGCAATTACACAAGTATCTAATAAAATAATTAAAGTTTTCAAAGATAACCCCATCCAGTTCACAAAATGGACAACGACGTCAAGTGAGTGAGACATAAACATATATCAGTAATAAATTATGTTGTTTGTATTTTTAATAATATATTTTTTTTCAGAGAGTAGTAACAAGCGACAGCCAAATGTATGATACCAAATCATGAAATTTTATCATACCAATAACTTCTGCATATTAATTTATTTATATTACATACGTTTTTTGTATTATTTTATTTTATATTGTTTTTCTACTTTTAATTGTTAATAGGGTTTAACATGTAAATTCAATATATGTAAAAACATACCAAAATGTGCCAGCCCAAAATTTAATTGTTTAAGTATTTTAGAAACGTAGTTTACATTACTTCATTTCTCTAAGATTTGTATTTAGTGCTGCAATCGCCATGTTATTAAGTATTTTTATAAATTTTTAAACTATTCAAAATATTTTTTACTTTAAAAAAAAAATTTTTGGGTCAAAGATGGTATCATTAAATGAATTTTGGGAAAATTGGGGGTGAAATTATTATTGACAAAATAAAATGGTGAATCTGGAATTGGCTACTTATCATAAATAATCTTTCTTATAGCATAACCCTTTTAAAATTTGGAAATGAGTATGTCGGATCATTTTTAAAAAGTAAATTCGGGGCCTTTAAAAAGAAAAAAAAAAAAATAAAAAGTAGCAAAAAGTTTTAATTTTTATTGTCGGCTTTTTATATGGTCTATTTTTACAGACACGTGCGGGAAGCGGCACATTATAAAAAGCAAAAGGGGGTCGCTAGTTCAAATTAAATCTTTTCGGCTACTTTTTATGTTTTTTTTCCCTTTTAAAAAAGAACCGAATTTTCATTTTTTATTGATTCAACTTATTTAGATATTTTATGTATAGTTGGGTCATTTTTTAAAAAGATAATTCGGTGCCGTTTGAAAAGAAAAAAAAAAAAAAGTTGCAAAAAAGATTTGCGCCTCTTTTCTTTTTTTAATGTGCCTTCCCGCAGGTGTCTGTTTTTTAAAGGACCATATAAAAGCAAAGCCGACCGACAATAAAAATTAAATCTTTTTGCTACTTTTTATGTTTTTTTCTTTTAAAGGGCACCAATTTTCATTTTAAAAATGATCCCACTATAAGACTGTTTAGTTTTGTTTAAGTAGCGTTATATTGTTTAGTGTTTTTTGCAGATATTTGAAATTTTATATAGACATTTTATGTAGAGGTGATAATTTGGATGTTCTTCACCTTTACCTACTTTTATATTGATTAGAGTAAAAAATAAAATTTTATACATTTTTTTTTTTTTTATTCCCATGCATGTAAAATATAAAGCGCATTTACAAAAAATATCAAGATATTTTTTGAAACTTGACCCAACATTCCAAAACACACTCTCAAGTAAAATTTTGCGAGAAAATGAGAATGTGAGAAAACAACCAAATTCTTATTTTTTTTTCTATCATTTAATTAAAAAAAATGTAAAACCAAGTCAACTTTAATTTTTACCCGGAGCAATAAAAAAACATTTTAAAAAGTAATTAAAAAATAGAACAGTCGTTATATTATTAATTTTATTTTTAAGAGATAAATATGTATGATCGGCAAAGTGTATATAATTTAGTCATCTGGTATAATGTGGATATTGCCATGAAGTTGTTAAAGTTCTCGCCTGAAAGCCCGTGCCCGTAGAAAAAAAAAGTTCAACTGAAGCACTTAAGGGTACGGCAGTATTATATTTAATAATCAGATTTATGAATATCTCTTCCCCGAGAAATGCCGTATCGTTGAACGAGTCTTTTGATTTCATGTCTAGCGAATTTTGACGAGATTTTGAGCTTTACTCTTTGGGCACTTAGGTCTTTCTTTAGACACAGCGGCGCGGCGCAGTGCTTGGTAAATAGTAGGTATTGGATTAACGATTAACTGGCTTAACGGATGGTAACGAGCCCGTTAATATTTTTTTAAGTTAACTTAAAAGTTAATCCGTTAGTGGAAATTTTAACTTCGTTAATTAGCGATTAACGGATTAACGAGTATTAAGTTTTTTCGAAGGTCGCATCGCTTAGGTATTCGAGGGGTCTCATGAGTTTGGGGACAAAATTCATGTAAAATAGGCTTTATTTTTAGATTTTTTCACTTATTCCATACCATAACAGAAGTAATAAAATTGTAACTAGATTTTATTTCATCTTTTTTGTCTAGTCCGCATTTTTTTTTTTAGTTTTTATTTTTTTTTTCTTAAAATACAAAACTAATGAAGTAAAGTGCCCTAAGATGAACTGAAATATATGTAAAATATGGTGTCTTGTTTAAAAAATATATATGGTCAGGATTATTTGTGCCACCTTGTATACCAAAAAATATTTTCTTGATATAGACCCTTACGAACAGTAAACATTACCATATCAACGAAAATCCCAGTCACCCATATTAACAGGGGTGAAATATTTGGGCACATGTAAACTTCTAACAAACTAAACCAAAATTTATATTTAATATTTGGTACCAGAACAAGCATAGGTAAACTGAGAACTAACTCTTTTTCAAAGCACCGGTAAACTGAGGACCAAAATTCAGATGCAATGCAGAATTTTCGCCTAAACGGAAAAGTTTACTATTCCTACTTTTAGTGATTTATCACGTCTATAATATAACTGGGCAAAATAAAAAGCCGCTTTAACTAACCAAAACTAATTATGACCAACCAGAACTAAGGGTTTTTGAATTTGGCAAAATAGAAAGCCGCTTTAACTAACCAGAACTAACCATGACCGAACAGAACTAGGGGCTTTTAATTTTTTTCGGAATTATCCCTACGTGGAAGTTATAAAAAAAATAAAATAATTTTTAAGGGGGTATTTATAAGGTGCCGCAATAATTCCATTATTTTTACCTTCTTAAATTTGGTCCTTAGTTAACCAGTCAAACTATTAATCCCTGTTTCAAACGGTCGTCAATTTACATGTCAAAAAGAGATTAAGTCTTCAGTTTGCATACTCCAAAATATTTTTTGAAAACCACTGACTGTTTCTTGCAATTCTGTATAAATTGTTCCGACAAATAATTTTTATTTATTTCCTTAACTATGGGGACTTCCAATAATTAACATAATAAACAACATATGATTTAATCTTTTAATCTAAAGGTAAAATATTTTCATTAAAATACCATATTCATTTAAATACATTGACTGATAGAGATAATGTTGGTTGGTTTAAATATTAAATACACTAGATGAAAAGCCTGTCTCCGCCAGGCAAGAGACAATATTAAGTAGCCTCTGTCTCCGTAAGACGCCCTCCGTACGGCTAACGATAAAAAAACACTTTTTTGCTCCTATTTTTGTCCCGGGGGCGAAATTCAAAAAACGAGCTTCGTTTGGTTCTAGCCACTGCTAAAGACTACCACTTTGCCAAATTTCAATTTCCTCCCAAATAAATATAAAAATAATACTACCTACATATAAATATATCCACATTAGCAAATTATATATATGGATATATACATACCGGGTCTTCCTTATACCCTAAAGATAAATTTACAAAATCTTTGGTTTAAATAAGACTATTACCTTGGGTTTACCTTGTCTTTATTTGTGGGTACCGTACAATTCGGTAAGTATGAATCTTCAACCGTTTTTAAGTGATAACTAAAAACTACGGCAATACCTCTGGATTAACTAACATTCAAAATATTGCAAAGAAACTAAAATACTTTATGACATACTTTTGGAAATTTAAATATCCGCTTATCAAACTCTTCCTTACCACCAGTACTTACTATTTATAAAGAGATAAATGAATATTTTTTAACCAATTTTAGTATTGCCAATCATATTAGTGAACATTTTTTATGATATATTGGCAATTAACAAATATTACCTAGATACCTAACAAATTGCAGTAACTAAATATATGGTTTTGAAAATATACCAGGAATTTTTCTTTTTTATAGGACTAAAAATTAAAGTTGGTAATTATTGGTGTATGATAAAGCATTAAAAAAAATAATTAATTTTAATATAGATATTTTATTAGGTTAACGCAAAGATGTTAGTAAATATACTGGATTTCAAAAAGCCTTACGTTTGATTTTTATTAGAGTAAAGAATATTTTCAACCAAATATGGCAAATAGATGGCTGACCATAATATTCCAGGATCTAAATATTCCTTACACAAACTACATACTTAAAGCGTACCTAGCACCATATATCTTACCTTTTCTCCTAATAATTAATCATAGTAAAATATCTTAAAAAATTTAATTTTTAATCTTACAATCACTTGAATTGTTTGGCACTTTTTGTTATTTAACTTAACAGCCATCTGGACTTTTTAATTTATTACATTACTTAAAAAAATATCCTACCCTAAGCCTGTTTTAAGTTTGATCGCTTATAATTTTATAAATATTGTTTGTAAAGAAAAATTATTCCATGAGAAAGTTTCTTAATTAATTTCATACAATATGGAATTGGTTAAAAATTGCATGATTTTGTGAATCCTTTGAATTTCTTTAGGACCTTTATTTCTGGTCAGAAAAAAATGTTATGCTAGGTTAAAACACCATGTCAAATTTCATTAAAATCGGTTGGATAATTTGCACAATAATTTTGCACTCTCTCGGTGGCATAGTGGTCAGTCACCCTGCCTAACATGCGGGCGACCCGGGGTTAATTCCCGGGGCCGGAGAGACATATACCAACGGCTGTACCAACGGGCTTTGCCGCGTCGGACCACCGCTTCCCTTAAGATCAGCGAAGTTAAGCGACGCCCAGCACGACTAGTAGTTGTATGGCTGAACACCATGTTCTGTTCTTCGGCTGACATTACCCAGACGTTAATGGGGGTAGTTGAGGCGTTGTCTGAAAAAGCCGTGAAATGCAATATCTGAATGTTTCGGTGCTTGAACAGTTTTGACGAAACCGGAGGATAAAATGGGTTAAACATCTAAAAACCCGGCATCCACATTACCTAGTACTTAGGCTCGGTATAAGCCTTCGTGGCAATATGAAAATTTAAAACATCTAATTTTGTATGAACAAATATACAATTTCAAGCCAAAATGTGTTTTTTAAATTCTAATCTGTAAACTCCTAATTTATCCCAAATCGGACCATGTCTGGAATTGTGTTCACATGTCTTGGGAATGGCGTCTTTCACAACTCAGCATTTTTGATTTAATCCAAAGATTTCAGATTCACACTCTTTATTTCCTTGTCCCCCACAGACCACGTTCTTTTTAAGCAGTTTTAAGCGTGGCGTTTAAAACCTTCGATGGCCAGTTTTTGGGCAAAAATCGAACATAACGCCGTCGTTGAAAATTTCTGGCCACGCTTAAAATCTTAATCGTTAATTAATTTATTTAAAAACAAAATGTGTGAAGCATCATCATTTTTGTAACAGATAAACACACTTCATTTACGTTTTTCGGTGAACGACTGCAGGTTTCGGCGATTAAGACGGTTTAAAATTAAATTAAATGTATGGAAATAAAAGTTTTAATCGTCCGACTAAGCAGGCTTAATCGGCGATTAAGAAGGTTAAAAAGAACGATAGTCTGTAGGGCCGTTAAGGGGAATCCAATTATATGAAACATTTTGTAATAAAATCAATACTGTCTTTCTATCGACCTGTCTGTCACTATTACTGCCCCTGTGTCTGTCTGTCCATCTGTCAGTTTACCCAAATGGAATAAAATAATAGTATAATAGTTTACAGTTAAATAAACGTGTAATAATTAAGATGAAAAAGGTAGACATTTTATGTCGTATATCTATTAATAATTATTAACAATCCAAATAGGCTAACATTTTAAGTAAAACTTAGGCTAATAATTATTTTGCAATAAAATAAATTATGCTTTATGTCATTTTCAAGATTTCTTTTATATTATATTTCATTTTGTTTAAAATAAAAAGAAAAGTCTATTAATAATTTTATGAGGGTTTGAATTATTTTTTTCTCTTTTTTAGGGGTGGATTTACGCAAAGGCTTAGTAGGCTAAAGCCTAGGGCGGCAAATATTATGGGCGGCAAATTTACGTATAATTTTTAAAAAATGTAATCGTAAATTTTATTGCTGATTTTGCAGAGAAAAAGTTTCAAAGAAAAATGTTAGTATATGGTTTTGTCTGTAATAAAATGATTCATAGCTCATAAATAGACTTATTTGTTTTACCATTTTAATTTATATTTTGTTTTTATATTATGAAATTTGTTTGTTTTAAAGAATTGTTACTTAATTTTCTGTATGATTTACTTATGTTAAATTTGTTTATTAAATCTTTATAAGAATGACTAGTGAAGTTTATATTCTTTTAATGATAAATTTTTCGTTCTGATATCCAAAATATATTAACATATTGGGGCGGCAAAAATATATTAGCCTATGGGCGGCAAAAAGTTAAATCCGGCCTTGCTCTTTTTATTGTTTTGAATAAAAATTAAACTTGTCTTTGTTTTATATCTTAATTATTTTTATAAAAAAAATAATGGAAAAGACGTAGTAAGTTGGCGGTTTCTTTTTTCGTTACAAATAATTTTTTGGTTAGATAAGTGTATTTTGTATTAGGGAGGAGTTTAAAAAATTTCTATTTTTTTTGTCTATTCCCAGTGGCCGCTTGCTATGCGGTCCACCCAGATATTTTGACCTAGGCCCTAGATGGTTTTTTTTAGATTTTTTTTTAATTTTTAATTTTTGAATTTCAATCCAAAGTAAATTTTTGAATAATGATAAAACTGTCAACATTTTTATTTTATTTTGATCTAGACTAATACTAGAATCATACAAATTTAATAATTGGGGCACATGACAGCTACAAAGAAAAATACGGGCCCTCAAACCACAAAAAGAGGTATACAATGATTCTAAGAGAAAACTTTGCATTGCATTAAAAAAAAAAAAAACTAGAAATGATCGACTATACTTAGTACTTAAAAACAGCAAGAGGTGTTTGTCAACTTTATTAAAAGTCCAATTTTGTAAAAAAAATGCCCACCTTAATTAGACTAATTAGAAATACTCGATTATTTCTAGTTTTTTTTTTTTTAATGCAATGCAAAGTTGGTATTAGTTTGTGCTCTTTTTGTGGTTTGGGGTCAAGTATTTTCTTTGTAGCTGTCATGGGCCCCACCCACTAAGCAAAAAATCTTCGTAATTACGTTACATTTATGTTTTCTTGTTCCTTTGTTACGTTAATCATCTTGAAACAATAACAGCGCCTTGAACCTAATAGTTTCGTTATATTTCCTGCAACTTAACAAAATCGTAGTTACGTTAAAAATACAACGTTTTGGTTTCGAAACTTACACGGCCTCGTTACGTATTTTGCATTGGTTGGGCCTAACACATATTCTGAAACATCCACGTTATATAACTTACGTTATAAAGAGGTTTTTTCTAAGGATTTAAATAAGTGGTTCTGTTAGGTTGATTATATAATATTAAAAGATCTTTTGGATCCCTAATGTGTGGTGTATGGTAAAAATACAGAATGTTAAATTAAGTATGGTCGTAAATTGTATTTTGTTAACCATTTAATGTCCAGCAACATAAGGATGGTACAGCTTTAAAATAAAAATTAGTATAATGAAGATGGCTTCGAAAGTCACTAAACGTAAACGATTTTTCACGCCTTTTCTCATATACTGTTAAACATCTAGAGTGGGCGAAAATTTACTTATACGCAAAAAAGCACTAACAAAGTGAAACATATTTTTTAAAATGTAGGCTGGTCAAGTAAAAAAGATTTGACTAAATATCCTTTGTGTTTGAGTTTTCTAAAACTAAAACTGTGAAGTACCCTATCGATTATTAAAACCTCCAGAAATTAATTAATTAACAATATTTGTTTACCCTAAAGTTTTAGCATTTTTGTGTATAATAATAAATATTGCGTCCACTTTGCTATTAAAGATGCCACGGAAAAAAAATGGATGTAAAAAAATGTTGTGATAAATCGCCTGTTATTTTTTATTATCATTTTTTCGTTCACCCCGAAATAGTACAATGGTTTCCAAGATAAAACCAGTAACAAGCAACTATCCCTAATAAAAAAAAACTAATATAAACTATAGAGGAAAATTTATTTATAAAGACATCTGATGTCTACAACTCCCTTTTCATATTTCCCAAATTTTTGTACAGACTATTTTATATGGAAAGTTTATTTTCTAATTCTTTCATGTGATAATGTTTATCTTTCTTAATTTACGTTATAAAAAGTCTTAAATATTTTGTGATGTGTAAATATAAGTAATATTAAAAAAAAGTAAAAAGGTCTAAAGTTAGGTATAAAAATTGCCTACATAATCTATAACTGCTTATTAAAAATCAACTGTATGTAAATGTATTTTTAATATCCATGTTCTGTTCTATTTTTTCCTGCTAGTTGCACCTGGAAAAAAAACTTTTAAAAATTCGTTTTATCACTTAAGAAAACTTTTACTTACAGTTATACTAGTTACGTTACTTGAGCATGTTAAACCAAAGCCTCTCTTTTTAACTGCCAATCCACTTTATGATTAGTTGTCATTTGAAAACATAATGTGCTGCATCTACAATTTATTTAAAAATTAATTTTTTAATAATTTTATTATTATTATTATTACTATTATTTATGTGTCAAGTGTCTAATATCAGGGCCTCTAAAAAGTACAAAATAAAATACATCACAGTGAATACTTTAAAGTTACAACTTTGATCAAATTTATTTAACCGAAGTATTTCATTTATTTAAAATACCCAATTTTGCTATATAAGTCCCCTAAACATTTTTTTGACCGATCGGAAAATACTCATTTTCTGAAAAACATTTTGGCCAGAAAGTAACTTTTTTTCGGGCTAGACCAGAAAGTAGTTATTAAGGACCGGAAAAACACTTTTGCCAGGCTCATTTGTCACCAAACCCATTTGTTACTTTGCAGATCCATGAAATTAAAAATAAGCTGTTAATTTGAAGCATAGCCGTTTTTATGCATGGTTGTTACGGAAACGAACTTCAGTGGATTTTTTTTATCTTCGGACAGTCCACGAAGGCTTAGCCTAAGTACTACCGTACTGTGGGTGTCTTAAATTATTCGTATTGTTATAATAAGTATCAAATCCATGTCAAGCAGATAAATAGACCTGTTGTCGATCATTCAAATATTATTATTGTTTTTTTTAAATAGTTTCGGTCGAAAAAAACATTGTACATTACGTGACCGAAAAACAAGTGTTTTGCAGGTCTCGCAAAGTTTCCAGGAGTTGCCTACAGCTAATTACAGCTCGCCCTACAAACCGCTTGACTCGACCTGCAAAAACACTACTTACCAGTCTTATAAATGACTAATGGAGAATATATATATTTTTGCTAATATGTAAGGTATAAAGCAACCAAATTTTAATCTATACTTTCTTTAATTTATATGTATCTAGGGAATGAGAGGTACCTCACCAAACTAAATCCGGACTTATTACCCCAATATTTATCTTAAGAAAACGGCTAATGCTTCTAGACTTAAGGCTTAAAAACCTTAAGTTCAAAATTTGGATTTTTGGTCAGTTTATCTATGTACCTACATGCATACATAAAAACTGAAGTGTAATAGAAATTAGTGTAATATACCTACTACCTTCACAAAACACAAATTGTTCTTAAAATAAAGTAAGGTTAAGTACTAAAGCGAAGCTAATCTTTCTTTCTAAACCTGGCGTCGTTGTCAAAAAATGTACCAATCTCTGTGCGTGGTACATTTAAGCAAACGAGGTCGATATGTTAATTAACGTTAATATAAAAATACATTAAAATTACGTCCGTAAGATGTTTGTTCTATACCGTATTAAAAATATTTACAAGGGTATGTTACAGAAACGAAAATTATCAGTAACAATTCAAGAAAACGAAACAGGCATGATAAAATAACGTTTAGAATTAAACGTTATCACAGTTACTTCTGAATAACGTTACAAAACGTGCTCAAGATGTTCTTTGCTTAGTGGGCAATTATTAAATTTGTATGATTTTAATTAAGTATTAGTCTAGATAAAAAAAAATTAAAATGTTGTTAGTTTCATGATTTTTCCAAAAGTTATTTTTGTTTGAAATCTAAAAACTGAAAATTTTGGAAAAAAATTCTTAGGGCCCAGGTCAAAATATCTGGGTGGACCGCACAGCAGACGGCCCCACCTATCTCAGATTTACGTATGTTTACTCATGTGCCAAACACCCTGTATAAAAATAAAAAATTAAATTAACAGTTTTTTAACATTTAAAACCTCATCATGTTAGCCTACTAACGAAGTTTAAAGTCAACCTAATTATTAGAACTAGCACGAAACTTATTAAACGGGCCACATTCCAGTTTAAGAATTCGTTACCTTTCTCTTCCCGTTTTAACACATGATATTTAATTTAATTTTTGTTGCAATTTCTTGGTAAGGAATAAAAACAAGTTTTTATTTTTAGTTTAGGGAAGTGGTGTCTCCATCGGTC
>JAHBCN010024015.1:0-12149 GCA_019359885.1 Listronotus oregonensis | reverse complement strand
AAGGAACTTATTTTGTGATGATGATCTTTTTTTTATTCTCTTTTTTTTTCTCTCTCTCTCTCTCCCCCTCTCTTTTTTGGGTACTGAAGGTGAATAAACACAAATAAGTGTTTTTTGTCCCTATCAATATCCTTACATAATTATTTTTTTTTTTTTTTTAACAATAAGAGAATTATTTTTTTTTTTTTTAACAATAAGAGAATTATTTTTTTTTTTTTTTTAAAATAAGAGATCTATTTTGTGTTTTTTAGCATTTAGTACTACTTAAACAAGTAACATTTTTTTGTTGTCGTTAGACATGTTTTATTTTGTTATTATTTTTTTGTACTTGAATAAGGTACAAATTTGTAGATTTTTTAAAAGGTTTTTTTATTATTTTATTATGGTTTTAGTAGGGCTATTGGCGATGAAGTCCATAAAAAAAAACTTCAACGCGTCAGTGAATAAAAATTCAGGAAATTAAGCCCAAGGTGACGGGGAAATTTATTTTTTTTTGGGCCTAAATTGTTTTAGGTACCACGAGCCGCCACTGCAATACGAAGGGGTATTTTTCAGGGTGATTCGTTAAATCCATTGTGGTTCTCCCTTTTGCAATAAACCCCACTTTCACGCCGTCTTAACTCAACTTTTGGTTTTAGTATTAGGAACAACAAAGAAGATGTGATAAGGCTGAATCATCTGCTATTTTGGATGACCTTAAACTGATAGGAGCTACCGAAAACCAGCTCAAAGCAAATGCTCAAAATCGTTGAGGAGTTCTCCGGAGATATAGGGATGCGGTTCGGACTTGACAAATGCCGCGTCCTAAACATAGTTGGGAGGAAAGATACAACCGGGTGCATTTGAGATGCAAGACGGTCAAAATATCGCGGCAATGGAGGCTGAAGAGACGTAAAGGGGTACCTGGGAATGAAACAGGCGCAAAGAATCGACCAGCGAACAATGAAGGAAGAACAGCAAACGAGTTTATCAGAAGGGTAAGAAAGGTGTCGAAAACTTATCTAAACAGCAAAAATCTGTTTAAGGCGCTTAATCTTTTTGCATGCTCCGCACTCACTTACCATTTGGCATTGTGGAATGGAAAAAAAGGGGACATCGATAAGCTACAGAGAAAGATGAAAACACCCCTTTAAAAAAAGCACACAAACATCACCCACGTAGTACAACTGAACGAACAACGCTTCCACGATATAAGGGGGGAAAGGGGTTGGTGGATATTGGTAAGAAATTTGGGGACCAACAAAAAAAACTTACGCAGTTATTTCCATAGACGGCCCCAGGCTCTTCCCCCGATACACCAAGCAATAGGGGCCGAAGATTCAACACCGTTGCGACTGATGGATCGTGAAATGCGCAGACACCATCAAACAGACCAGGAGAAGCTGCAAGCCTGGTTGGGAAACCTCTTCATGGACGTCACCCCAATGAGGTCGCCCAGGAAAATATCGACAAGTTCGCGTCGAACTACTGGCTGACGTCGGGGAAGATTTCCCCCGAGACAAAAAGGTTTTTTATTGGCTATACAGGACCAGGTTTTTCCCAAAAAAAAAACTATCTGAAGCATATTGTTAGAGACCCGTCAAAGAAAACGATCGATGCAGATATGGATGTCAAACATCGGAGACAATCCAGCACATAACGGGGGTTGCCAAGCATTTGCAGCATCAGAGTAAAGGGAAAAGACATGATTTAGCAGCCAAGATACTCCATCAACAATTGGCGGAAAGCAAACCCTTTTTTACAGACAAAAAAATTGCTTTACTACAAGTATACTCCGGAACCTATTCTTGAAAACAACGAGTTTAAATTGTACTGGGATGAACTGTACTAAAAAGACCAAACTGTTGCTCATAATAGACCAGATATTGTATTGGTGGATGAATTGGGGGAGAAAAACAACACTGATTGACGTCGCTCCCCCCGAACAACAACAACCTACGAGAGAAATACAATGAAAAGATTGCCAAGTACAGAAATCTAGAAACACAAATAAGAAGACAGTGGGGAATGAATAACGTCCAAACGCCCCCCATAATTTTATCAAAACCCCTGGCATTATACCAAAGACCCTTCTACAAAACATCAAGGGATTACCCGGTGAACATCTGTATAAGGATATGAAAAGGGGGGGTGCTACTTGCTACCGCTCGGGGCTGTCCGGAAATTTGTTGGGAATACAGCAGAACATAACGTCACCTAGAGCCTGACAACAGGAAAGGGGGGCCCCCGAAATCCTTTTGATATCTGAAGATATCTGGGATGAGTGAATGTTCCCCTTAGGGGGAGTGCAAAGCCGTGTGGTTAAAAAACATAATAATAATAATAATGGTCTTTTATTTTCATAATTTCACAAATACATATTTATAATAAGAAGAAATAAGACAAAAAAGAAAAAACTCTTAGCAAAGCAATTTTTAGCCAATGATGGCTTTTTCTCTATAAAACCCCACAGAGAGTCTCCCCCAAACCTAACTTAAAACTAAACTAAAAACAAAGAAATTATAGTAAATACAACAGCCAATACTTAACTAGAATACATTAAAAGAAATAATAATTAGAGACAGCAATGTACATAAAATAAAAGATATCGGCATTAAAAAATTATTAGAGGAGCTTCAATAAAATAACAAAATCATCAATTATCATTTTAACGTCAGGTTCACTTTTTTTTTAGTAGCCTTCTTTTTTAAAATAACTTTGAACCTATAAGGTCTTAGGCTTTTTTTTCTCCATGGGGCATATTATAAAGACGGGTAGCGCGGTATGTGTAGCATTTCTTGAACAAAGCCTAGAATGTTTTGTAACACTCTAAGACCTTAGGTAAAAATTTTTTCCCAGTGGTTATCCTTTTTTTGGGCGAAGACTGCACGATGAAAAAATAAATATAGATAACGAGTATCACAATAAGATTTTTTTTTATGACAGCTGTAATTTTTATTACCAACGGCACTTTAAAAAAAAAAAAAATATAATTTGTTTCGGCAACTGTAGATATTAAGGTTTAAAGTTTTGGCTTTTTTTAAATTCACATATTTTAAAAAAAATAAGATTAATGGGGAAAAATTCATTTTTTTTTTAAGCATTTTTAATTCCAATTACAATGATATATAACACTTGATATTTTTTTGTTAAATAAACATATTTTCCATAAGAGACAATGTGTTAGACAAGGAAGGCACATGATTTCTTACAGGAGCATTCCATAGTTGTTGCATAAATATTAAGTGTTATACATTTTTGTAATTGGGATAATAAAGGTTCAAAAAAATTAAAAAAAAAACTAGGACCGTTTTTAAAAAAAAATTAATTGATGGTGGTTGCTCGGAAACGAAACGTCGGATTTTAAATTTAATAACGATTTTGTAGGGGGGGAAAAATAGCTGTGCTGACATGACATTCATTTCAAAATATCTTCTCAAATAAGGTCAGGAAAAAAAAAAACTTTTTTTCGGGAATTTTTTTTGGATATTCCGGAATAAATGGAATTTTTCAAATTTCGAAAAAAATATTTTGTTTAGCATCACACTAAAAACTTTGCCTCAATTTAACCGACCTTGTACCTCTTACGGTTTACGAGATCCCCATGCATACACCCCCAATTTGTAACACCCTGTATATAGTTTTTTTGTTTTTTTTGCTACTTAAAAAAAAACTTATAAGTATCTTACCTAACCTTTAAATAAAATATATATTAAAAAATAAATAAATAAAGTCATCCATACTCCTAAAACTTGAAAAACCCATTTTTAATTAAATATGTTTTTTTTCATGGTTAATTTAAGTTAATTAAAAAAATTTATTATTATTATTATTATTATTAAATAAACATTCCCCGGAAAAACAGATTTTTAAATTTAAAAAAAAGAAGAAATACACCTTATTTTTATTCCAAGCAATGTTGTCGGCTTTTCGGTCTTCGTATTGACCGTAGAACACCTTTTGCTTCATATTATATACTTTTTTTGAGTAGCGCTAACAAAAACCCCGTTATGATCAACTAAACGTGTATATTTTGAGAAACAAAACATACTTACGAAGCCCAACAATTTTTTACAAAGTCGTGTTTTTAGAGTCATCTATTATATTTACATTAAAACTGTCACCACGTTTTAGGAAACTTGATATGTGACGCTATATTGAAATGATTTCGAGGTTCAAAATGCCGCTATATAGGTTATTTTAGGAGTTATACATGGAAAAATTACTAAGCCCGATTTTGGGCTTCCTGGGAGGTAAAAAGGGCTTCATATAGCCCGTGAAGTGTAGCGTTTTTGGCTTAATAAAGTCGGATTACATATATATATATATATATATATATATATATATATATATATATATATATATATATATATATATATATATATATATATATATATATATATATATATATATATATATATATATATATATATATATATATATATATATATATATATATATATATATATATATATAAAAAATATATATATATATATATATATATATATATATATATATATATATATATAAATATATATATATATATATATATATATATATATATATATATATATATATATATATATATATATAAATATAAATAATAGAATAAAGTGGTATACAGGGTGTCCGGGGAATACATGCATAACGTCAAACGAGAACAAAAAAGGGGCCCTTTTTTTTGTGGCTTTTTTTTTGATGTAGACCATTAAAATACTGCTGAGAACGGTTAGTAACTGGATGGGTGACCGCTAGTAGACGCTGTGTTTTCATTTTTGTCTAGATGACATTGCCCAGTCATTAATCATACTGAGATTTAAAATTAGAACAATTCTGTGCACAATTTGATTCTAAATTAATTACATAACCAACATACCCTTGTTGTCTCTGGGATAGATACATAACTGAGTACTGAGTACCTACCTATTATGTGTGTTGAACACAGTTATGTATCCTAGGGCATCATGGGTGTGTTGCGTATGTAACCTAATTAAAATAAAATTGTGCACAGCCATGGTCTTATTTCAAATCTCAGTACCTAAAAAGGCCAAGATTTTTTGATGGGAAATTAGCTCCTATTCCACATGATATTTTTTTTGGGGTTGGTATTTCAAAAAATTTCTTAAAAATTTTAAAATTTTTTAAATTTTTTGTGAGTAATCGGACTTTTTTGTTTTTTATCATCAATCTTTTCCACCCCCCACAATTCATGTTTATACTCGATGATGTAAGGCAGGGTCTCCAAACTACGGCCCGAGGGCCCCCCTCCGGCCCGCGGACAGATTTTTTTCCGGGGGCCCGCGGAGAGCTAAAACCCGGGGAAATCCTTTTTTTAGAAAAAAATTTTTTTTGCAAATTAAATTTAGTTTACTGAAGTATTCTAATTTTATGTTGAATAATTATTAATATGACATCTACATTGATATGGTCATGGGGAACTCCGCTAACTCATAACATTCTTTTTTGGCTTATTGTTATTGTTTTTGTGATAAAAATTTGGGTAAAAAAACACAGAATTGTAATGAGTAAAGACATGTATAATATGCAGAAAATTTAACTTCAGTTTTAATAACTAACAAATTATTGAAATGAATCCAACTAACATTTTATACATTTTTTTAAAAAATCACATAACTTATAACAAACATAATGACATATGAAATACTAATGAGATTTATGTAATTGAGATTTTCCACTGACAATAGTTTGTAGTTGTGGACTAATTTTACTTGTACTAATTTTTAAAAAAATTTAAGATGCTCATCAGTTAATTTCGATCTGTAAACTTTTTTTTTGTACTTTATTTTGGAAAGGTTTTTTTCACACAAATAATAGTCCAAAAAAAAAGAAAACGGCAAATTTATGCAAATTATCAAATTGTGCCCCGTGGAAGACTCTTATAAAATTCCAACAAAGATGATTTTGGGGATTAGTTTTTAATTATATCACTGCATTGTAGATCAATCATTTCCATTTGAAGTTCCGGGGCTGGGTTTTTTAATGTCAGTATCAAAATGATTCTGAAAAATCTTAATTTGATTCGCAATGGCATAAAAAATCCGAGAAACGAGTATAAAAAAATTTTTCTTCAAAGCACTCAAAGTTTCGATTGCAAAATCGATAGAAACTCAGTCTCAGTAGTGTGGCTGAATTTTTTCACATGTTTTAAAATGTGAAAAAATTTATTTTGTAGTTGGGGTTAAAAAAAAAGTCTCAATTTCTTCCGGAATGATTTGATATTAGTGTATAAATCAGGGGAAATGCTGGTTTTCTCCTTGCAATCCCAAATTCAGTTCGTTCACATGTTTTGTCAAATCAACATAGAATGCTAACTTCCACAGCCATGCGTTGTTTTGTAATTCAGTAAGAGGGCGATGCTTTTCATTCAAAAAAAATTTAAAAACTGCTCGAAGTTCAAAAAAGCGCTGAAGGACTTTCCCACAACTAAGCCAGCCCCACGGCAGTATGATAAGGTAATCAGTTTCTCCAATCTCTTCAATAAATTGTCGGAATTGTCGGTGATTCAGCCCAAAAGATCTGATAAAATTAACAGTTGATATGACTGATTTCAGAACGTGGGCATATCCAAACATTTTCCGCACAAAGACTGTTGATGAATGATACAATGTAAGACTAAGGGTTTTTTAACCACCGTCATTTTCCACACCCTTTTTTACACAAGAGGACCACTCCTTTATTTTTTCCCCTCATGTTTTTGCCTCCATCAGTTGTAATAAAATTTTAAGTTTTTCCATCGGAAGTTTAATTAATGGCCATTTCAACCCTTTAAAAATATCTGTACCAGTAGTTGTGCCATGAATACTATACATATCAAGAAGTTCTTCGTGCACTTCGGGGGTTTTATCTATTTTCCTCGAATATAAATCAACACCTGAGCAGTATCTGACACCCCCGTTGACTCATCCAAGGCCAAAGAAAACCACTCAAAATGTCCATTTTTGTCGAACAGTTGAGAGGATATATTTTCGGATGTTTTCTACCCTTCGAGCCACAGTGTTTGCTGACATTTTGACAGTTTTTAATAAATTTCCTTTTTTCAGGGCACATTTCTTCGGCTACTGAATTTTTCCCATTCTTTGATCATTTCTCCATCGGTGGGTTTTCCACGTTTTGCAATTTCGGGCCACGGCTGGCACGAGTTGCAGCCTTTGTTCAGTTTTGTTTTTTGTAAATGAAGATTGCTGCGATTTCAATCCGCGCTGCATAGCTTCGAATTTTTCTGTCCGCAAACTTCCTGTATATTTTGAGTAATTTTGAAAATGTTTTGTTTCATAATGACGTTTAATGTTATATTTTTTTTAGAACGGCTATGCTTTCATTGCAAATCAATCATAGCGCCTTGTTACTGGACTCAATTACGAAATACTGAATGTTCCACTGATCTTTGAATTTTCTGCATTCACTATCAATTTTTCGCTTCTTTTCCATACTACTAATTCACACACAAAAGCAACAATTCAAATCAAAACACTGTTATAAAGATGTCTTAAACTTAAACACGCACAAACACGTTTTAAGGAGGTATGAAATTTTTTTATTTAACAACAGTGTCTAGGAATTTTACTTGTGGTTGCGCCACTAGCCTTCTTATATATTCCAATTACTGCCATCTAGAAGTGAGTGGAAGACACCAGAACTTTTCGAACCAACGAGATTTTCCCCCGTGCTATTAGCGCCATCTGTTCGCGAAAAAGGGGACTAATTGTCCCCCAGATGTCGTGACTCGTTACTCCTCATGGCTCGTACTCTACGACTAATCTAGAAATTACAGATAATGACAGGAAAATTAATAATATGCAGTGTTGCCGTTTTGGGACTTTAGTCCGATTTGCAGCCTTTTTTAAACGTTGTGTATTTTTTGGATTTTTTATCAGGGGGACTATTTCACTTCTTACCACCGGCAACAATGATAATAGGTTTTGGCCCCCCGGAACTTACTGGAGTAATCGGGCCCTGGGTGGAAAGTTTGGAGACCCCTGATGTAAGGGATTGATGCTGCTCTATTAGAAAAAAAAAAAAGATTAAACCCCGTAAATTTCACCGCCCATTTCCGATTCAGCCGCGGGGGAAAAATTTGTCTGGCGGTCACGTGACGTTTTCTAGCGTTGTTTCTTGTTTTTTTGTCCGTCGCGATACTGCCAGCATTTAACCGCACGTCCAAACGACCCCGAGGGGGTTGAATTAAAAGTTAAGTTGGGATTTGTTATGTGAAATTGATTGATTTAGCTAAAAGTGTAATAATTGTAAAGTGTTTAAATTTACTATACGGGGGGTTACAGATACAGAAACAGTGTTTTTAATTTGTTTGCATATTTGTAGATAGATTTATCAGTGCCTAAATGTTAAATGGATAAAGTAATCGTCCCAATAAAATAAGCCCCTAATTGCACCTATTTCCTATGTTATTCTATATTTGCACTAATTTCCACCTTTTTCAACCTTCTTATGAAAAGAGCATGTTCCCGGAAAGTAGGAGAGCCGCATGAGAAAAATGTATCCTCAGAAAAGGACCTACGTTTGTATTTTATATCTATCCCCCTTTTTTTAAGTTGATTAAAAAGGAACCAAAAAAATTTTTCGGTTTCCGAGTTTTGAAATATAAAAAAAAAAAAGTCATTAACAGCAGACAGTCCGGGGTTCCGTTTAAAAAACCCCAAAAAGGGTTTTATTTGCTATATTGAATTACGGAAAACAAAGTACTGTGTTATCATTTCATTTGGGATTTTGGGGGGTTGTTTTTTTGTTTTTTGAGTTGGGGGCGTTTTTTTTAAAAAAAAGAATGTTGAATTTTCAAAAGGGGTTTTATGGGTTCTCTCAAAAAACAGTAGGTGTCACATGTTACATTAAAAGAAAAAAAATTTTAAATTTTTTTTGATGGAACACTCTGTATTTAAAAACGTATTAGTTGGCCCTTTTTTTTCCGATTTTAAAAATAAAAAAAAATGCATTCTTCTCTCAGTTTTATCAAACGTTTAAAAAAATATGAAAAAAAAATATTGTTAAAATGCATCAAGATAGCTGTGTAAAGTTTTGTTTCCTAAATTTTGTTTGTCAGATTTTTTTTATCAACGAAGCACGACACTTTTAAAAAAAAAACCATTTTATTTCTATTGGCAAAACTAGAAAATAAAAAAAATTTTATAACTTTTTTTATAATTACTATAATTAATTTACATATTAATTATTTCATAATCCATATTGCTCTATTTTACCCCTTTTTCGATACATTTACGAAACACTTTTAAATATGATTATTAATTTTAAATAAAATTTCTCTATTATTTGTATCTAAAGCATTTTTTTTAATTCCAATACACAGTTCATTTAACGAATAACACGAATATTATAAACAATATTTTTGAAAGGGGCCCCAAAAAAAAAATGACGGGGTGTTAAGTGGGGCTGTTCGGGGGCCATTTTATAGTTTTTTGACGTTCCTATCCGGGGGTCGTAATTTGCTTTAAAAATATGCAGTTACTGGAGCGACACTGTGTGGCGGCGCTCCATTTATCTAAGCGATCTTAATTTTCCCCTCCAGCAGCATATTCATATACTGGGGATCAAGGCCCTTTTTTTTCCCCCCAATTGTTAAATTTTGTATTTTTTTTTAACGAAAAGTTTTTTTTAAAATTTTTCCCCCCCGTTCTAAACTAAAACATTTTAAAAAAACAGTTTGAATTAAATCCGTTAAAAAATTTAAAAAGGACCCTGATAATTCAGGAGTTTATGTTCTATGGCAATAAATATAATTAATAACATTGTCTTTAGCTATAGTTCTAATGGTTTTTCACAAAATTGCTACAAACTTATCCTACCAATTTATAGTTTATTATCAGATTTCAAATTTTTTTTTTGGAGGTCTTACTTTAAAAAAAAGGCATCGAAATTTGTTAATGGTATAAATGTTTTCCCCATGCAAAACCTTTTTTATACAATTTAAATTTTTAAATTCATAAACAAAATTTTTACTAAACCAAATTTTAATCAGACTTTTATAAATTTTTGCGATGCCGGTTGGGCATTAAAAAAAGCCTCATTCTTCATTATTTAATTTTTTTTTTCATTTGCAAAGATTAAACAAAGTTCATGAATAAAATATTCAGATAAAAAAAGTAATTAAGTCTTATTTCTATGCAAATAAAAATTTTTAAAAAAACTTAAACTTTTTAATTTGTTTTAACGTTATATCTCAGTTAATAATACAAATGTTAAATTAAATAAATAGGTCGGCTTGTGTTATCTGAAATTCAAAATAGTTGCTTTTTGGGGCCAGTACTTAATTCGGGGGCCCATTGGGATTATCCCCCGAGCTTCCCCCATGAGACATCCGCTTAATTTAGATAAATGTGTGCTAAAACTATTTTTCACTTATACTATATTTTTTTTAAAATTCTGATTATCATTTTTTTATTCACAAGTTTTTTTAAATATTTTCTACCAAATTAAGGACTTTTTTTATATTATTTTACATTGGAAATAGTTATTACACTTTAAATCCAGCAATGCGGCAACTTTTTTTTTGGCCTTTATTTATTTGTTAGTGATTAATGTCGCTAGAAGGAAGAAAAAAAAGGCGGACTGGCGGCAGAAATATCAAATGAAATGTTTTTTTCAAACAAAAAATTTAAAAAATGGCCTAGAATCAATAGTTTGTTTTTTTTTTAAAAAAAACAGAAATCAAAATTTTTTTTTAAATACAATGTTGGCTTTTGAATTTTTCAAAGGCAAATAACGAAGCTTAAAAAAACTTGTTTATTTCTAGATGTTAGTGTTTTAAGTCAACATATTTGTTATAAAGAATCTATTGAGTTGTCCGCTACTTTGTGTCAGTACATTTTTATGCAAATGTAATAGAACTAAAAAAATTAAACCTCCAATATAATTAAACTATCTGAAAGCCCAAAGGCTTACAAAGTAACAAGATAAATTTTAGTTTTTTTTTCATTTTGCATATTTGTTGTAGTTTTGTATGACAAATTACCAGTACAATATATGTATTTATAAAATATCCCAATCGATATTCATTGGCTAAGTAACTATAGGTTTTCAAAATTTTAGAAGTTATTCATCGATAACAATGGCATGTAGCAAAACTGGGGCTGAATTGGCTTCTTTACCTGAAGAGATTTTATTAGAAATAGAAAAAAGAAGTTTTTTTACCTCTCTGGTTACTTTGGAAGTTGCTTTACATGCTGTCTCTAACTTAAACAAAGTACTTTGAAAAGAAAATTTAAGCCCTTAAGCCTTGCCTCTTTACCTTTTTTGCCTTACAAAAAAAAATGAGGAAATGAAAGGGGAAGTGTATAAAATAAAGGCTATTAAGGAGGATAAAACCACACTTAAGACACTAAAAACATTTAAAAAATTTATAAAATATATAGACACGATGGTTGACGAAATGTCTGCTAGATTTAGTAATCAAGCACTTACAACAATTTTAGAAAATCAAGTAAAAAAACTCTATTATTTACTGCCAGATTTGACATGCAGCTTAGTCGAATTTGTTTCTGAAAAAAAGCCGATAATCAAAATTTACGAACAAATAAATAAGTAAAATATAAGTCTCGAAAAAGCAAAAGACAGTTTGTAATACCCAAAATATTTATAAACAAAAAAAAAAGAGCCCACTAGATTAGGGCTCTAAAATCAGTAAAACTCAATTATCTTAGCAACAAATGATCCGATCATGCTTTAGAACCTCTCATTTAATTAAGAATTAAAAAAAAACCATGTTTTGCAATGACAGAAACGGATAAAAAAAAATTTTTTCAATCAATTTTTTAAAATTTTTAAAAAATTTTTTTTTAAGGTTTTTTTGCATTTTTTTATAAACAAATGGACCAAATTAATTTTAGCCGGGCTCAAAAATTTGGGTTTTTTAATACCTAAAAAAACATGTTGAACGTATTCCTTTAAAATTAAATATGGCGCTTGCAGAGGCGAAAAACACGTTTTTAACACTTTTAACCCTCCACCCCCCACCCCTGCACACTTTTTTCGAGTCTAAAACTATATAGTCATATTCAGGTAATCATCCTTTACAACTTCTAACACCTTTCAACATGTTACAAATTAACGTCATAAACAGCTTTTATTTTTACCTACAGACTGGGCTACATGTGCAGGATCTTTTTTTTTTATCTGAGGGG
>JAHBCN010024014.1:0-12208 GCA_019359885.1 Listronotus oregonensis | reverse complement strand
AGTGCCCAAACACCAGAGGTCGCTCGGTAGTTTTCGGATTTAACTATTCCATATTAGTGACCTATTCCATTTTGTTACTTTATTATTTGTTAAATTTGGTAAATACAATAAGCAATAAACAATATTAACACCAATTTTAGATATAGGTATCCAAGATGATTTAATCCTTTTGATATGTTTTCTTTGGGAGTACTCGCCTTGAAATTTTCTAGAAAATGGGACCACTTTGGTCTAGGTCCCGGGGTATAGCGAGCTGAGCCTGCTCAGCCCTATTGACCCCTATGACCTTGCAGATCGCCTGCAACAAAATCAAGAAAAACCCCCTAAAAACCCAAAAATCAAATCTACGTTTTGGTGGCAAGTTGCTCACCTTTGTCAAGATGAAATTAAAAGAAAAAATTAAGGGAGGGTTTTTTTTTGAGGCGAACTGCACGTTCATAGGGATCAATAAAAAACATATCAAAACATGAATCCGCCACAAACCTGTAGAACATAATTTATGATTTAAATCGTCTAAAGTATATTATAAAATTATTAGGTGATTGTTCTGTATAAATATCATTCATTAATAGCTCTTATTTATGCATGATTTCCCATTGTTAAACGATATTAGTACATGCAACTGAGTATACAGAAAACAAGAAACTTTATTTTAACATAACCCTCTCATTCGAATATCAAATTAAGATATTAGCCCTTAACGCGAAACATCTGAAACCGAAAAAAAGTCCAAAACATTTTAAAAAACAATTTCCTTCATCAAAAATCAAATTTTATTCTTATAGACCCAAATAAAAGGATATAAAAACAGAAAAAGAAACCCACATATGTCACGGGGATTTGATTAATAGAATTGAAATAAATCAATTTGCCCATTCTGGAAAGGGCAAAGAAGAACGTTTTTCCTGAGGACCACGCGACCATCCAATAAAAACCCATTATTATAAACTTGTTGCTTAATTTAATGGTATCAGTCAGGCGATTGTTTAATCTTAAGTTTATGTCATTTTTTCCTGTCTTTTGGAAAAAGTTAAGGTTTTTGTCGGTTTTATTTGACTTATTTTTTTAGGAAGAGAAGTTACGAGGGTGGATTGTTATGTTTTGGCTTCACCAGAGGGATACTACGGCAAACTTTTGTTGTTGTTGGGTTGGACATCTTCATAAGATACTTTCAAGACGCAAGTAATTTTTATAAAGAGTTTGTTAAACAAAAGTTTTTAAATCACACGGTCCATATTCCGAAAATAATAAAAATAAATACTGGGCACGGACAAGTCAAGTTCCACCGAACGCAGTGTGTATATTACACAAAGGTTTCACCGTGTTCTCGTTCCTTCTAACTTTGTTATTGTTCCCTAAAGGGTATGATATGTGGTATTAAATTCACTTTTTTTTTTTTAATATCTGTAAAAAATTGAGAAGGACATGTTAATGGTTTTCAGGTATTCGATTTTAAAAATTATTCATATTACAACTCATCATCAAAATTATGAGGCCATTTCCAAAGGAGTAGAAACTTGAAATTTGTTACATCGGTAGGTTTTATTACACAAGAAAAGGAAACATTCCGAAATCCGTATATTTTTTTTCTGTAACGCCCTAAAACAAGAGTGGTAATATCGTATATTTAGGGGTTAGATTAGAAGTTTGCAATCTGATTGAACCTAAGTTTTCCGGTCATAATTTTCTCAGAATTTAGAATGCGGGCACAATTTTATTTATCAAACAAAGAAAATTGTCATAAAATTGCAGACGTTAGTCCAAGGATATTCTTATAAAATCAGCTCACTCAAGCGTGCTGCGTGAAATTTTCCTCCTGCCTGCACCAATCACTCGCCTATTGTCTACCTAGCGGCCTCACGGCTTAGCCGTGACTTAGTTTGTGCTGCCTTCGATCCAGACGGTTATATTAGCGGAATCGTTTTTGCACGCTTTACGTTATCCATTATTTAAAAAAATCATTTGGTTGAGATGGCTAAGCGTAGTTTTTCTTATGGGACTGTTGATAATTGTTGCGTTACCACACGTAATTGTGTTTCATTTTTTTGATGTCCTAAGGATATAGAGAGGTATGTATGCATGCATATGTTTTAACTTAATTTTTATGTAACAACATGTAACACAAAACATACAACATGTAACAAAAAACATAATTCTGTAAGTAGGCGGTAAAATTTATCTATTGCCATTAATTTAAAATCAAAGCCAATCTGGTAATAAAGAGTTCCAAAAACTTAAAGTATTTAAAAATCAGTAAAATTTGTAATACATGTTTTTTTATAATTTAACCTACCGCCTTTAATTTTTCTTGTTACCAAAGTGATCTGTTTGTCAACAATGGTTTCTAAAAAATAAATACATAATACAAACATTAATAATCTTACTCATAATATTATATTTTCTTAATAGAACACCCCCCCGTATAAAAAAATATAATCAACCGGTAGTTAGACTATTCATATTGAATGTACGCGGTAAGAGCACTTATTTGTCTGCTGCACCGTGGTCACCCGTGCCGGTTGAGTTTAAGGTCAACGTCGGTATTTTTGCGACATTAAAAGAGTGAGAGGACTTTATTAAAACGTTCTTAGACTATGATATGGTAATATACTATCATTGGAATAAGGTTCGTGAAATGACCAAGACAAGAGTGCGTTTAAAGAATTAAATATTAAAAAGTTTGCGCATTGTAGGTGCCTCCATTGCTACCAAGAGCGTTGATTGAAAAGAATATTATGTTAAAAAATAAAACATAATAATATTATAATTTTTGTCATAAGTATTAGGCCCAAAATTTTTAAGACTACCCTCGTACATCATTAAACATTTATTCATCATTAAATTTTGAATTAATAAAATTAGACTTTTTTAAACATAACCAAAAGGCCAAATAGGACACAATATTTCAAGTTTTTCTTGGTGTCCTGAGTTAAAATATAAATACTTTTAGCTGCGTTAGACTAATTTTATTTGTCTTTGCAAAAACCTGGAGGGGTTCGTTTCCCTTACGTAGCAAATGACTTTAATGGTTTTTGGAAAAACCTATCCACAGTGCGAGCAGTGTGAATAAGATTTATTATTTAGGGTGGGTTTTTCTAAGAAAGGTCCATTAACAAAAAAACAAGGAATTAAAATACACTATTGTATTGGTATGATTGGACGGAAAAAGTAGCGAATCGTGGATTTTATGTATAGTCTAATCGAGAAGTATGTTTCCTACAAAAAATAGTAAGAAGGCTTTGAAAAATATGAGCGATAGCGCATTTGACGCGTAATGCAAATCTGAGAAAAGCGTTTTGAGGTTTTTTTTCTTTGTTCATAATAATTTGATAATTTAGAAAAATTAAAAATAAAGAATTTTGTCAAAGTTATAAAGGTATTATAAAATAAAATTTTTAAAGTTTTATGGGTGATCTTGTTAGTTAGTATATTAAAAGGGTTCCGCACGCCAAAATTTACACAATTATTTAAGCATTGAAACACATGAATGGGTAACAGACGGCAACGCCATCTACTGGGACCAAAGGGCGAAGCATCTCCTTAACTTAGGGTCACTGACTTGCCGAGCTGAAATAATGTTACAAACATTTGGAAATGATGCCCTACTTGTAGGACTATTAACACAATATGTAGTTAATTTCAATAATTTGTAGAATTACCTAACGGATTAATCTAAATTTTCGATTATCAGACAAGCTAGTCAAAGTAAAAATTTCTAAAATTTACCTTACAGTACGCATTTGAAAAAAATGGGTAAAAGGCCACGACCAAAGGGCGAAGAACTTCTAAACCATGGGTCACTGACTTGCGAGCTGAAATAATGTTACAAACATTTGGAAATGTACCCCAAATTGTACGGACTATTAACACAATAGTGTAGTTAATTTCCAACCGTAAGTTGAGAGGAGTAAGTTTTGCCTTGGTCAGTAGTTTGGCGTTTTCCCCTTCATGTGTTTCAATGCGTACTGAATAAGGGTATTAGGTTTTTAGAGATTTTTACCTTTGATGCTTGTCTGATGAACGAATAGATCAAAACCGTCAAGAGTCGTTAGGTGAAAATCTCTCTGAGTAAAATTAACACACTATTGTGTTAATAGTCCGACAAGTATTGGGCATATTATGTTTGTAACATTATTTAAATGAAGTCAGTGCCGTAAGTTGAAAAGAAGTATCTTGCTTGGGTCAGTAGATGGCGTTCCCCTGTTACCATCAGTTTTAATGCGTACTGAAAAGGTATAGGATTTTTAGAGATTTTTACCTTTGACTAGCTTGTTGATGAGATCTGATATAGACGAAACCGGTCACAGATGTCGTTAGTGAATTCCAAGAGAAGAAATTAACTACACTATTGAATTATTTAAGCATTTTTTAAATGTACAATGAAGACGAAAGTTCTGAACAAATTTGTTAATTAACAATTGTCTAGCTTTTAAAAAAATTAACTTTAAGTTAAATTTTAAACGAAAATCAATTCTTTAAAGTGATCTGAGTAAACCATAATTTTTTAAAATTTTTTAATTAATATTTAATAGCCTTAAAAATATATTTAGTGTGACGTACTCGGTTTTGAAGCCGAGCGCGCAACCAAAAATGACGCGCGGAGGTCCATTTTCAGCTTTTTTATTGGCAGAAAAAATCCTCAAAAGGCCTTTCTCAGATTTGCATTTCGCGTCGAATGAGCAATCGCTCATATTTTTCAAAGCCTTCTAACTATTTTTTGTAGGAAACACACTTCTCGACTAGACTAATAATGACGTAAAATATAAACATTATACGTCATACTTTTACTAGAAATCGTTCCGTTAGCACATGTAACATGATTTAAATGAGGCAATATTACTGTTTGCATTATTGATGATAACAAAAAAAAATACTGTGGACGTAATGCCTTAGTTGTTTTAATGCCCTGTAACTAAAAGTAAATACTTGATTACGGTACTACGGTACTACGGTACTTTAAATATACTTACTTATTTAAAAAAATATATATATTTATTATATATATATATATATATATATATATATATATATATATATATATATATATATATATATATATATATATATATATATATATATATATATATATATATATATATATATATATATATATATATATATATATATATATATATATATATATATATATATATATATATATATATACAGGGTGTCCGGAATAACTTGAAGTACATGGGGATCTTGAAACGGTTGGAGATACAAAGTCGGTTAAATGGGAGAAAAGTTGGGACCAGAGTGCCCAACAATATTTCGTTTTTGAGCATATTTTTAACTGGTCTCTTCAAAGATATACGAGTGAAAACAAAAAATGTGCGTTTTTGAACAACTTTAATATTTCAATCATTATATGGACTAGACCCGTGAAAATTTCAGGGAGGGGTAAGACACATCTGCGAATTTAAAAGGGTGTCAAAAAATTCTAGGCCTACTATTTGCTGCAGCCATAATCAACTTTCGTTTTCTTATGGCCGCCATATTGAATTTTTACATTTTTAAAATGCTTAGAACATCCCCTTTCCAACCGTGTATAACTCGTACTTATTAAATCAGTGAAAAATGCAAAATGACAAATTATTATTTTTCACATAGTAGGTCGAGCATTTTTGTTCACCGCTTTTGTAATGTTATTAAAGATCAAATTATTTTAATCTAAGAACCTAATAAATCAAAAATAAACTTAAAAATTACAATAAAACGGCTTAAGCTGCAGACTAGGTAAAAAAGTTGCAAAAAGAAACATCACAGAAACCAATAGTCTATTGAAGATACTGTTCAAATAAGGCACCATTTTCCCGAACGCACAGTCTGTATCGTCTTAATACTGCTTCAGAAGAGTGCCTGATCATTTCAGGGGTGATGCTGTTAACAGCTTCTACTACAGCCACTCTTAGTGCGTCGACAGTTTCATGTGATGTAGCGTAAATTTTGTTTTTTAAGTACCCCCAAACGAAAAAGTCCATGGGTGTCATATCGGGGACCTAGCGGGCCATCTTACGGGTCCTTGATTACCTATCCATTTATTGGGATATTCGGTATTGAGATAGTCAGTGACAATCCGAGCATTGTGAGGGGGGGCACCATCTTGATGAAAATACATGTTTTGGATTGTTGCAAGAGGAAGATCCATAAGTGCGTCTGCTATGTCATTTTGTAACAGATTTAAATATCTTTCGGAATTCAAATTTCCATTGTAAAAATAAGGACCAATTACGTGGGTACCAATGATTCCCACCCAAACATTAAAACCAAATTTAATTTGATGCCTCACTTCATGGGACAAATGCGGGTTCACATCTGACCAAAAACAGTATTTTTGCGATTAAACATTCCGCAGTTGGTAAAGCACTTTCATCAGACCATAAAATTCTTAAAGGAAAATTTGGATTCAAGTGGCATTGTTCCAAAAACCAAAGGCAGGATTGCAGCCTTCTTGCTTGATCTCCATCATGAAGCCCTTGACATACCCCGTTCGCGGTAGGGGTGAAATTTATTCCGATTAAGAACGTCACTGGCCGTTGAGCGAGCAACGCCTGCTGTATCTTCAATTTGCCGTAATGAGATACGAGGCGTCTCGATTACACTTTGCATAACTAAATTTTCTTTTCTTCATTTGCTGGTTTATTCCTTTTTAATTTCACAAACTCCCATAATTAATTAGATTATTTTTCAAACGCCTAAACACTCTTACTGGGTTGTCGCCTTTCCGGGTATTTATTCAAGTACATTTCTTCAGCCATTTCGTCGTTTCTTCGGCATAAAATAAAACATTCCAACATGTCATATCTTTCACTATTTGAAAACGCATTCATTTTAACTTTATCTACTTAGCAAATTTTTTCTTGACGTCTCATTAACAACACTATCGTATTGAAATAAAATATTAATACGAGACCACGTCAAATATGAATACGTCAATAATAACGAAATAGACATAAGCCTACTATGTGAAAAATGATAATTTGTCATTTTTGCATTTTTTTACTGGTTTAATAAGTACGAGTTATACACGGTTGGAAAGGGGATGTTCTAAGCATTTAAAAAATGTAAAATTCAATATGGCGGCCATAAGAAAAACGAAAGTTGATTATGGCTGCACGCAACATAGTAGGCCTAGAATTTTTTGACACCCTTTTAAATTCGAGATGTGTCTTACCCCTCTCCTGAAATTTTCACGGGTCTAGTCCATATAATGATTGAAATATTAAAGTTGTTCTAAAACGCACATTTTTTGTTTCACTCTGTATATCTTTGAAGAGACCAGTTAAAAATATGCTCAAAACGGAATATTGTTGGGCACTCTGGTACGCAACTTTTCTCCCATTTAACCGACTTTGTATCTCCAACGGTTTCCAAGATCCCCATGTACTTCAAGTTATTCGGACACCCTGTATATATATATATATATATATATATATATATATATATATATATATATATATATATATATATATATATATATATATATATATATAATATATAATTTCAATTTAAATGGGAAATTAAATAATCTATATTTATAAATCAATATAAATTTGAAACGTTTTTGGCCACCAGGGTGTAATTTAATCGTTTTTCGTTAAATAATGATCCCTGTTAAAATAACAAGGTATTGAATACTGTGTTTAAAATTTAAAAGATATACCTTTATAAGTTTACTGTTGTATTCAATGTGCCGTTTTCAAGTATTGGCTTTTAGATACAGGGCATCAAAAAAAGCATGACATCACATCTACGTAATTTTTATTTTTTTGTCTGTCTCAGATGATAATTTTCCTACATTGTATAGTATTTTTCAAGATATAAGAGATTGACTAAAAGTCTTGACTGCTTCTGAATGCAGTAAAAACCCCTTGAAATTAGTATTTATGGTACCATTAGGGTGAGTTGATCTAATTATCCAAACCGTCCGTTCTGGGTCGTATTTCTATCTAACCAAAATAATATATAAGTATTTATGATGTCTTATTCGCAGATATCTTATTGCGGACCTGAACTATTCTTACCCCTGTTGGCATGGCCATAAAGAACCAGTTTCGAGGATTTTTATTGCAGTCAGAGATAATCGATATGTCTAGTCATTTTCTTATATTTTGAAAAATACCATACTTCCAGATATATTTCCTATCTTCTGGCTATTTTTTAAACTTTATTTACAGGCTCTACCGCAAAACTCCAAACAATCAAGTATGAAATAACTCTTTAAGCGGAAAAGAGCGATGCAGTTTTAAAAAATAACTCGTTATGCCGCGAATTTGTGCGTTTAAAAACGGGCAGACATACAAAATTGCTCTGCAGTAAATTATAACTGTATTATTCTGAAAAATGTCATGAAAATGTTTTTTCGTCGATGGCTAATCACTGGCACAGGCGGAAGTTTACAGGAACAAAAATTGATTGCCGATGCGGGTTTTTTATCCTGCCTATTTATCGGAGAGTTTTGCTATGGTTTTGATTTATTTACCGGATAAATTGTCTCGAAAGTACTGTGATAGAAAAAATCTTCGGTCAGTGGGCCTAAACACAATTTTTTTATAGCCACAAGTGTCTGACCGAAAGATCGGCTATGGCTTCGGCCACATTCGGCATCGGCCAAAAAAAGCGAAAATTTGGCAGAAGACTAAGTTTTTGTATCTAAACTCCAAACGCTGAAAAGAATACTAAATTAAACTAAAATTGCATTTGACAATAATATAGCAAAAATAATATTTAATAAAACAACTTAGTAACTGAACACATTTTTTTCTCAGATGTTTTCAGTCATTGTAATGACATGAACCAAATCTTTGTACTGAAATATAATAAGATACTTTAACAAGCAATTTAATTTATTAAGACCATTTACACCGGCTAACTGTTAAAAGAATTGACAAAATAATATTGAAAATAGAAATAAATATATTTAATTAAAAATCTGATAAAATATGGGTATTAGAGAATTTTTGTTTGGACAAAAAATGAAGATCACCTCGAAATCTACAAAAATGGCCCTTAACATTTTTTTCGGCCGTCGAAAAATCCATAACACTCCACACTGGATAGATGCGGTAGTAGGCAAAAAAATGCAGATGGGCAAAACATTTTATCAAAACGCAAGAAAGATGGTAAAGGAAATTTTCTAGGATCATTGAACACTTGCTAAGGTCTCATTTATGTATTATATAATTTGCTAATGTGGATATATTTATATGTAGGTAGGTATATATATATATATATATATATATATATATATATATATATATATATATATATATATATATATATATATATATATATATATATATATATATATATATATATATATATATATATATACAGGTCTGAAACGAACCCACCGACCATAGGAAATTACATAGTATGTTAAAGCATAGGCAATATTCGAGGTGGGGTGTGCGTTCTTCGGCTCAGCCGTATCGCCGTCAGACGAAAGGCGATAGCGTCCTGATCTCGTTCGGCTCGGATCAGTTTACCCACATCGCTGGAGGAAGGTACTGCACGCTTGGAAACAAGTAGGCAAAATTACGATATGCCATATTCTGTGTGGAATTATTTGTTTTCATAAGTTTTTTGTTGCCGACTGAGCGAAATAAAACTGGTATTCGGTCATAAATAAATTAAACAAAGATTCTACAAATAAAATTAATAATAATTCTATAAAAATGAAAAATAATATTTATTCCCTAAAAACAGTCTATTTAATTAGATGTTCAAAAATGCCACCCTTGATACGGCGGAAAGTCGGACAAGTTCGGCGCGCTCGTTGCAGAGGGAATTGTAGGAGAGAACATAGCGAATTGGTAGAAGGGCTTGAATACACGTATTTCCTATGGTCGGTGGTGTCGTTTCCAGACCTGATATATATATATATATATATATATATATATATATATATATATATATATATATATATATATATATATATATATATATATATATATATATATATATATATATTATATATATATATTTTGTAACAATTATATATTTTAATTATAGTTAATATATTATATTATATTTTATATTTATGGTATTTTGTTTTTATGTTATAATATTTAGCGAGATTCGTTACAATTAATTTTAATTCTGTGGGGTTTTTTAAGTTTGTCAACACCGGCTTTCTGAAACTCTCAATCCCTTTGAGTTCTGGCTTTTATCTCATACATTTATCTGGACATACATACAAAATAAAAGATTTGAATAATTTTCAAAAATAAATTATTTATTATAAATATTAATTTTTGATAACACATATTTATAAAAATGATAATAATGCTGTTATTATTTAATCTTAAATCATATATTTTTAATTCATAATTATGTTTAATATTTATATCTATGTCTTGCCTCAATTTTATAGTTTCTTTTAAAGTAACGTTGGCAATATTTATTTTCCTATCCTTTTTCAATACATAAATAAACTCTTACCTTATTACAGGAACAATATAAATGAACTATCACTATTTGTCATAAACATTATAAAAAAAAGGATACTAAAACTAAATAATCTCGTTTTCCCCTTTGGTTTACTTGTAAATCTTCCCATAAATAATGTCCAAAGCTGCCTCTAGTGTGGTGTTAGTATCGAACGTCGAAAAATATACTTGTTGACGTTTGTCGATTTTGATTGCTGGTTTACTTTTAATTGTCTGGATTAATTACCATTAACACAGGTATTTAACTTGATTGTTTCTGTATTATTTTATGGATCCGCGGCCAAGGTGGACCTCAAGAAAATTGATACCATTCAGTATAAAGCTCTTAGGCTCGTTACGGGTGCATTTAAGTCTGCACCCGTGCAAGCATTACTAGCAGAATGTAATGAACCTCCTCTTTATTTGAGGCGTAAAATGCTTGCACAAAAGTTTATTGTTAAAAATCTGCAGTATGCGAATAATCCCTTAATAGGTAAAATTCAAAAGCTAGCTGTCTCTGATCTTGTGGTCCCCTACTGGAATCATAAAACCAGCCCTCCGCTTGCAGAGGCCTTTGCATTAACGGCAGAATATGATCGTGTTATAAACAAGAAACCTAAAAATATATTTATAATTATCCTTATAACATATACTTTGTAAAGCCGGTGGTAATATTTCCACCTTTTAATCAAATTCCTTCAATAAATAGGCAAATTTTGCTTCTGAACTTCAAAAGTTCCATCATTTCTATAAAATTTACACAGACGGCTCTAAGAATGATGAAGGGGCTGGTTTTGCCTAACGATCCCCGAGTATAACGTTACACAAAAATATAAATGTACTAAATACACTTCGATATTTTCAGCAGAAGCTTCAGCCATTCTAAAGGCTTTAGAATACATCAATACGACGCAACGCTGACTAATACAATGATTCTCTCCGACTCTAAATCGGTTCTTCAAGCAATTAACAACTCAAACTGTAATCATTCCATTATAGCTAATATTTTACACATAATAAGCTCTATATACCTGGAAAACAGGAAAGTTATTTTTATGTGGATAAAAGGCCACTCTGGTCTGGAGGGCAATGACCTAGTCGATCAGGCTGCAAAAAGTGCTATTTTGGAAGGGCAGATAAATAATTGTACCCAAGCCTCAGACATATTTTCTACCGTAAAGAGGCAGTCTTTGGGAATGGAAAAACAGCTACAAACTATACGCAGCCAATAATCCTAACCATTACACATCTATTAATAAGGATCTTCCAAAAAACCCGCCCTTGTTTAGGCTAAATTTACCTCGCCATATTTTCATATCGTACTTTAGATTTTTAGTAAACCATGGTAGTTTTGGAAAACACCTCTATAAACTTAAATTAGAGGATTCACCTAACTGTAAATGTGACGCTCAGTCCATAGACGATCTAAATCACAGATTATTTGTTTGCAAGCTGAATACTCAGGCTACAGAATTTCTTTTAAAAGTACTTTGCAAATATAACCTTCTTCCATTAAACGTTTCATCTTTTATGACCCTTGTCATAAATAAACCGCACATTGAAAAAAATATTTCTAAATTTCCTTAAACTTACTAAAATAAGAATATAGATTTAAACCAAACTCCTTTGTACACATATTCAATCCTTTCCGTGGTCTTCATTGTGTCGTCAATGTTAAGTCGCCCTGACAGACCCCAGTGGCGTGAAATGAGTGTCCTTGTCTTTTAATGTTTGTCTCTGCCTTTATATATATCATTATTTATATGAAATAAAAAAAA
>JAHBCN010024013.1:0-12285 GCA_019359885.1 Listronotus oregonensis | reverse complement strand
CTTTGGGAAAGTTTCCTAAAACTACATAACCCTTTTTAACGGGCTTTTTGTACCCCTTGAAAAAAATTTTAAAAAGTTTAAGGGGGTGACACCAAAAACAGTGAAAAAGCCTTTTTTATTTGGTCTTTTTTTGGGAAATCCCAGCTCCTTGGTTAGGCCACCAAAAGAGTTAAAAAAAAATTTTTTAGATAAAATGACCTCATAAAAGAGTGAAAAATTCTTTCCCCCGTCAAAGTTTCAAAATGGGTTTTTTTACCAGTTTTTCCAAAAATTTTTTCATAAGGGGTTTTTTAAAAAAGGGGAAAATTTTCCGGGTAAAAAAAACCGAAAAATCCAAAGGCTAAAATTTTTTCAGAATCGGGTTTTTTTAAACATTTTTTTTAAAACCAAAGGTATATTTCAATTTTATTTTAATAGGATGAAATACCGAGTAGGACTCTTTAAATAACTATCAACGGAATTGTTACGAATTACTGAGAGCCGTACACTTACGAGAACCTTTTTTTACACCCTGTATTGATAAGAGCCCTGGACAACGTTTTTTACAAACCTTTAACCATTGACTAAAAATTAAGTACTCTTCATTCATGTCGCTAGTCTTTCGTTTTCAAAAAAACGTCACTTTTTTACATGATGTATTTGGCGTATTTCGATAAAAGATACATCTTTGTTCCTATCAAATATTCAACTTTTAACCAACCTTATGATTAAAACAAACGATCCAAAATTAGAATTTTACTTTTTAGTTGAAAACATCTAATTTTGTGAATGGCAGTTCGACCTAGGCGACCTAAAAAATCCATTGGAGCCAAGGAAGTTTTAAACGTGTATGGAAGCCCAATGCTATGGCCCATTCGATCAAAAAATGTCCAGCCCAGTATAAAAAATAACTGTCAGACTTGGCCTTGCCGATTCGGCAAAAAAAAATTCCATGAAATTTTAAGGGTTTGCCCACTTACACACTGATAAATCAATGTGCAGTTAGGCAACACATTATACTTTTATGAGAGCGGAAATCCTTTTAATCATGGGGACGGGCGCGGTATCCCCCTGTACCATCCACCAACCGTTGGCCGTCGCTCATCAACGCCTTTTTCTTGTGGTTTGTGCCCTTGCGCCGTATTAGTTTCGGTTGTTTTGCCTTGTGTGATTATATTTTGTGGTTGCAGGAGTTTTTTGGATTGATAAAAACATTTTTATTTTAGTGATTAGTGTTTATTTAATTGTGACTATAATTTTGTGTTTATTGTTTGTTACTTATAATATCGTAACAAAATGACTAGAGGTTGTATGGTTTTGTCTTGCAAATCCAAGGGTAACATACCCGGCATTTTTTACTTTAGGTAAGTATTTCTTATATTTAAATTAGGTGTTTCTTATGAGACGTAACGTTAGGTAACCGAATAAATAATAATACCTATATCAATTATGAATAATAGAAAATAAAATATTCATAGGAAATAGCAGTGGGAAAGTAAGGCAATCTTAACTATCTTTTAGATGATTACCACAATGTTTGTGTGTTTCTGTGGATTATAAAAAAATAAATAGGTTTACATTTAGGTACTTTTATTTCATTTAACAATTTAGTTTAAAATTTATTTTAAAAAATCGTGTTTTATTTATTTACAAAGATTTTTGGTAAAAATACAAAACTCCCGAAAATATCAACCATTTAAATAGAGGGCTGTAAAGTATTCTTTCCATATTATATCAGATGATATAAAATCCAATATACACAATAATTTTAAATATTCTACAGTGATATCGTTGAATAACCAACAATTTTGTGCAAAAAAACAGTGAATGTTTAAATTTGACATATGGTGATGTTAACTTTATAGATAGTAACAAAGAATTAAGTCTGGCCCTGACCCACTACTCATTGCGCAAACTCCGCATTGCCGACCCCCCGATTCCCGCTGCCCTGCACGGCTGGACAATTTTGTTCTACAGTATTGGGCTTCCATACACCTTTAAACTTCCTTGATTGGAGCTCTTTGGGAGCCAATATCTCCAAAGATGTGGCCTATAAAAAAAATTGTATATAAACTTGTATTATTCTTTTTCCGTATTTTTTTCATATCCGGGTGATTTGTTTGCTGAGGGTGGATATGGATTTTTGACATTTTGGGTCTTTTCATGTTTTCTAATTTATATCGTAAAATCATCATATAAATTAATTTAAGTCTGTTGTTACTTAAAATGAATACATAATCATTTTTATTAAAAGCCATCAAAAAAACATGAGACGCTTTCAAAATAGAACCAATAAATAAATAGGTGAAAATGTTAATTTTATATTGTCTCCTTTGTTTCAATTTAAATGACTTTCTACGTTTTCTTCAGTATTTTTTTAAAAAAATATTAATAAAGCCACAGGTAAGTCAAAATATTAATCCTACTGTATGTAACTAGCACCCTCCAGTGGGATATTTAAAAATGTTCATAAATTCTTACTTCTTTTTTATAAAAAAAAAACATATTAAATAAGTAATAATTTTTTTTAATTTTAACTTATTTTTGAAAATAAACGTTAATATGTATATCTGCGACAAGTAACATCTTAAGAAATCCAATAAAACCTAATCAGTTTATTTTATATCCAGTTACATTATGATTTAGTTATACAGGGTGTCCCAAAAGTAATGGGACAAAGAGCAAAAGTAGATTCCTCAGGTCGAAATAATGCAAGTAACGTAAACTTGCCTTATCCCAAAGTTGATAATAACTAAGACACAGGATGTTAAACTTTTAATTTTGTTTTCGTTTTTTCGTAATAATTTCTTAACCAAATGACATAGCGGTACAAAATTGGGGATTTGGGGATTTTTTAAGATGAGAAATTAAAATTCGTCCATGCTTTTGATGTTGCTAGTAGAGGGCGCCAGCTATGGTTTACCCCACTTGTTTTAGGTAAGGAATCTGCTGTTGCTCCGTGTCCCATTACTTCTGGGACACCCTGTAGAACAGCCTGTATATTACATGTACCTTTTGGATTTATTATCCGGTCTTAAGTTGTCAATTTCGTCAGCGAACTTTAACTTTTTCCCCGGCCTTCTTCGATGACCATCTTTTTTATCGGGCATAGTAGCAACTATCTGCGAATGAATCAGACTCAGCAGCCAAGCCATGATTGTGGGCACTACAACTTCCATACATGAAATGCCCTTAAAAATGACATATTATTTAACAATCTAACTATAGGCCAATATAAATTTTTTTGCACACTTAAATTTAGCCGGAAACAACCTGTACCATCTGTTAAAACATGATAAATTGATGAAAACCCCAGTTTTGGCCCCAGCGAATTTGTTTAGAGTAATTATTTAAATAATAAAAACTGTTAAAAAAGGTAATTTTAAAGTTTGGCGCGTATAACTTAAAAACTATTATAAATTCGCGATGGTGTCAATGGGACTATTTTAAAAAACTAAAAAACCTACAAAATGGTTTTTATAGAGCTTCTTCCGAGCATTTCCCGCCGAGAAAATCCGGAAAAACTACAAAAATTTACTTTTTTCAAAAAATTATATTTCCGTTCGGTTTAAAGATTTAGGAGTAATTTTTCCAAAAATGATAGCTAATAATATGTAGTTTAACTACGCAAAGAATGGTTCTGATCTGATTTGAATATTCAGAGGGTGATAATATACCACTGCACCTAGTAGGTCCTTGTAGGTCCAGTAGGTCCTTTGTGCTTCCTCTTGTGGGCGGGAGATCTACTGCGTCGTCCAACCTATTGATTTAAAATAGTTGACGACGTCTTTATGTGGAATCTTCCTAATTTCGGCCAGTAATGGCCAGTTAGTGCCCAGCATGGAGTTCCGTTCAAATGTGAGGGCGGGACAATCGCAAAGAATGTGTTCCGCGGTCTCTTCTTCTTGTTCACAGTCTCTACATAATCCTGTGTTCGTTAGACCCATTTTAAATAGGTGTCCTCGTAGCCCGCAGTGGCCAGTTAGAAAGTATATTCGAATTCAGTGGCCCAAAAAACCTATAAGAGAAACGTTTTTATGGAATATGTTTATGCTTGAGGGTAAAAGGTTAAAAAACCCTCTTCGTAGGATGCAAAAGGTTTCATCTTGATTCATGACCTTTCAAAATCATTTAACGGTAAATTACAGATTTACCCGGACTAAAATGCATTTCTCCTTCGTTGCCTCGCTTCCCCATTACCGCTACTCTACTCTGCTTCGCTCGTCGTTTTTCGCGTTTCGCACGAGTTTCAGAGACTTTTTCACCAATTTCCCACCCCGTGAGCGAAAAATTCAAAATATGAAGAGACAAATTTTGACCTCTACTTTCATATGCCGTTTTCAGAATCAAAATATATTGATCCTCCTTAAAACGATGAGCCTCGAGAAAAAAGCCCTTAAATTTTTGATGAGCACTAAATTGAAAATCAAACTGCTTAACAAAAAGATCGTACTATTTAATTTTTAGACCGGTTTCAAAACTGCTGTAACTTTTTTAAAAATTAACTTTTTTTGAATATCTAAAACGAAGTTTAAAACCGTGTTTCTTCTACTTTAAGATGTATTGTATTTAGTTTAAGTGAGATGAATATTATCATGATGTACAGGGTGATCAATAGAGTGCTGCAAAAAAACAAAAAAATCGAGTGTGTCCCATTTCAGTTGTAATTTTTTTTGGTCGTTTTAATGTGGGTTGTTACCGAGGTTATATCAATATCTCAAGATGTTTATGCCAGTTTTTAAATTGAGGACCTCTGGCTTGCGATACACTTCTGAACGTCAAATTTTAATAATCAATTCTTTAAAAAGCTATAACTGGAAAATGGATTGACTAATTTCAACGAGCGCACACAAGCGAAATTCGGGGAAAACCCGGCCATAAATCGGAAATACCAACTTCGCAATTAAGGCCTATTCTGAGTATAATTTCATTATCTAGTTACCTGGGTATAATAAACAATCACCCTTTTATTTTTAGTCTTGTCACTTGCAGAAATATTTTAGTTGAAAGCTGATGTTCGTGCAGACTATTTCATTGTGATTCAAAAGCGCCTGTGAAAATTAGTAATTTATATTCAGTTTTTCGGCAAAGTGTGGGTGAAAATTTTGTAAAGTAACTATGGAGCCTATTGCTGGTGGTAAGTAGAATATTAAAAATAATATTTATTTAAAATATTTATTTACGTTTTTTATACTGGTGTTCTGAAAAGTTAACAATTAATTTTTTTTAATTTCAATTTTTCACTTTTTGTTAAAGTAAAAGTATGATTTCCCGTAATTTCCCGCATTTAAATTAGCTTTAAATTATTGTTTAATAAGTCCTTTGTAAGATCCCATCTTAAGTTGCTGCGATAATTTGCGATCTTGACGAGAAAATATTTTTAAAGATTTATGGTCTGGGTCCAAATTCGTATAAAATGTAGGTCCCAAACGCAACAAATAATTTTCTCCTACTAACTTAAAAAATAAATCAATTTTTATAAAATAAAACATTATTTTATAGAAAATTAAATAGAGAAATAAAAAAATTGCCATGTAATTTTATTAACAATTTCTAGTGGTTTTCATATAAAAATTGATAGTTTTAAGGACTACTGTCATGAGACGGCCAGAAAATTTGTAGAATTGTATCCGTGGTACAATATGCCAACTTCCGTCCATAAAATCTTAATGCACAGTTCTGATATAATATCATATTTTATGGTTCCAATTGGGAAACTTGGCGAGGAAGCCCAGGAATCAAGAAACAAAGATATTAAAAGATTCAGAGAATTTCATGCACGGAAGTTTTCAAGAAAACAAAACATGGAGGATATATTTTGTAATCTTTTAATATCTTCTGATCCTTTAATCTCCAATATGAAAAAATCATCTGCTAAAAAGCTTAGACAGTACCCTTCAAAAGTTTTGGCATTTTTTGATGAACCAACAGTTTCTGCTGATGAAAGTCATAGTGAAGATATTGATTGATTTTAATTATTAAGATAGGTTAGGCTTTATTATTATTACAAAGTTATTGTTAAGTGAGGTCTGTATATACTTTACATACTTAAATATTTTACTCTTAACATGTATTTTAAATTGCTCTTATTTTTACACATAAAAGTTAGTTATAAAATTAAATAGAACAAAAACAAACACATTACAACTTTATTTAATTTATAATAAGCAATTTTATTAACCTCAGGTATATCAAAAGTCTTCTCATTTTGGATTTTATTTCAAAAATTTTCAGTCAAAAAGCGTTTATTTCAGCGCAGATTGAAGTCGGATTGAGGCACTCAACAGTGACAAAGGCAAGTCAATTTGGAAAAAATGCAGGATTAACTATCTCAATCCTACAATTCTGTTAAAATGGTTTACCTCTCTCCCCTCTGTTAAGTGCCTCAATCCAACTTCAATTCGAGCCGAAATAAACGCTCTTATTATGAATTTTAAACTCTTAACTGCTTAAATTGTTAAAATAATAATAGTCTAATAATAATAGTAACATTTTTCATAGAGTTTTATTTTTTTAAGGAAATAAGTACTTTCACAGCGCTTATGTAATGCAATAAATGAACCCAAGGGGGGGGTTAAAAAATGTTTAAATGAACGTGTTATCTTAGTTTTAACATTTTCTTACGATTAAACATGTTTGTGATTCATATCAGCACTACTACTATTTATGGCCGGCTTTTCCCCGATTTTCGCCTGTGTGGAGCGTATCATATTCGAAAAGCTCATTTCATGTAGATTTTTTTTTGTCCTAAGCCATTTCGATAGGTTATAATTTTATGAGTATACGGGGCCAACAAATACCAAAAACGTAGCTGATTTAGAAATCCTAAATATAGGGTAAATTATTGAACGCCAAAAGGGACATATGGTGTTTTTTGTTTTAAAAATGGCCAAGTTAAAGTTTGTTTCAATATCTCGAAACGATTTCTACCGTTAATCGATTTATGCTGTTTAAGTGCCTGTAAACAGCATAACTCAATTAACGGTAGAAATTGTTTCGAGATATTGACACAAACTTCAACTTGGCCATATTTAAAACAAAACACACATTTAGGATTTCTAAATCAGCTACGTTTTTGGTATTTGTTGGCCCCGTATACTCATAAAATTATAACCTATCGAAAAGTGCTTAGGACAAAAAATCTACATGAAATGAGCTTTCCGAATATGATACGCTCGTTGAAATCCGTCAATCTATTTTCCAGTTATAGCTTTTTAAAGAATTGATTACCAAAATTTGACGTTTAGAAGTGTATCGCAAGCCAGAGGTCCTCAATTCAAAAACTGACATAAACGTCTAGAGATATGATATGACCTTGGTAAAAACCCATATTATAACGCCAAAAAAAAATTACCACTGAAATGGGACACACTCGATTTTTTTGTTTTTTTGCAGACTCTATTGATCACCCTGTACATCATGATAATATTTATCTTAGTAAAACTAAATACAATACAGCTTAAAGTAGAAGAAACGCGGTTTTAAACTTTGTTTTAGATATTCAAAAAAGTTAATTTTTAAAAAAGTTACAGCAGTTTGAAAACGGGTCTAAAAATTAAATGGTACGATCTTTTTAGTTGAGCAGTTTATAAATCCAACAGAAACCACCTTCTGCGTAGTTAAACTACACACTATTACCTATTATTTCCCGAAAAATTACTCCTAAATCTTTAAACCGAACGGAGATATAATTTTTTGAAAAAAGGTCAACTTTTTGGAGTTTTTCCGGATTTTCTCGGCGGGAAATACTAGGAAAAAGCTCTATAAAAAACCATTTTGTAGGTTTTTTAATTCTCTAAAATAGTCCCATTGACACCATCGCGATATTTTTAATAGTTTTTGAGTTATACGCGCAAAACTAAAAAAATGCCTTTTTAACAGTTTTTATTGTTTAAACAATTACTGTAAACAAATTCGCTGGGGCCAAAACCGGGGTTTTCATCTATTTATCATGTTATAACAGATGGCACAGGTTGTTTTCGGCTAAATTAAAGGTGCTGTTGGTGGGCCTACCAGGGCATTTTAGTATTTTAGTAATGTTTCGGTTTTAATTACCTAAAAAACCTCTCTATATTTACAAACTTACCTCTGTTGGACTACCAGTATAACTGGAAGAATACAAAAAATAAACGATACAGTTGATCATTTGTATTAGGTAAAGGAACAAAATAAATGAAAAAAATCCACGTGACGTCTGCCGCATCCACCACCTGGCATACAACGGCAAGAATAAGAACCTGAGCGTTGCCATTCTTGCAACTTTAAAAAATCCATGTTGCGGCTTGGCCTTTGTAAAGGACGAACCTTAAACAAAATATATTTACATAATCACTACTTTACGAAAAAGAAAAACAACTACTGTTGACTTTCACTAATTTTATCAAAAACCATATACATAAATTATGCAGACAAGTATCGCTATACTGTAGCTCTATCAATGCAAATGACAAGTTTGCACTTGGCCTTTTATATCACATAAAAATAATGATAGAAAAAACCCTGAATACATTAGTGTCATAAAATAAACAAGATTTAAGGGTGGCGTGTAGAACAAACAATACAATAGGTAAACATATTAAAAATAATAAAGACACAACCGAAAAAGAAAACAAATGTGGGATTTATCAGCTAAACTGTGGTTTATATCAAAAACAATATATTGGGCAAACGGGACGCACCCTCGAAACAAGAATTGCAAAACATAAGAAAGACTTTTTAAAAAAATCAGATTATTCAGCTTACGCGAACCATATTACAGAGAGTAATCACCAGTTTATTGACAATTTTAAAATTTTACATTTATCCGACGAAGGCAAGAAACTCTTAGGCCTGTTTTCCTAAAAAGCTATATTAATATTTTACAATTTAAACGTAGTAAGCCATGACAAAAAAGACCATTTTCGTTAAATATAATCAAACATTAACGGTTTCCTAACAGAAGTTTTTAATTTTTACTTGAACTTTAAACACACACTCAATAATTTAAGCTTATATAGATACATAAATGATATTGCTGATTTTATACCAATAATATTTATTTGCAACACAAGTAGGCTTTGAAACAAATGCAACAAATTAATATGACGTGTTATATTTGACAGTGACGCCTTAGAATTATTTTACGTCTATTTCTTTCAACTAAAAAAAGCAGGCGAATTTTGTAACGCCATAGAGAAGAAATTTCCTATCTATTATATAAAATCTCTTTAAACCCGACTTCGTAAGTTTTCTCGGCTATCATCGGATTTCCGAATGACTAGTTCAGAGTATACAAATAAAAAGATCAGCCGGGCCCTTTCTACGATTTGTTTTCTTTCTATCCCATGAAAATGAACATAAGTTTATCTCTATTATTGCTTTACTTATTTTTTATTTCATTTTGAACTTTTGAAGTGATCCTAACCTGCAAATCTCTGTTTACCTATGTGTTTATTTTTCAAGTCATATTTTATTTATTTAAATTACATGTAATTACCGAGAGTGTTGTAAAGTTTATCTTCAAATAAATAAATTCAATTATTAAACTTTGGTTAAGTTTTCATAAGTGACTATTATAATTTGAGAATAAAGATAATTAAATATAAAACGCGTTGAAATAATCTTGCCAGCGAAGATGCTTTGAAGTTTATAATGTCACTAAAAATTAAATTTAAAAGATGGATAAAAAGTGTTTTGTGTGTTACCAAAAAAAAAAAATCTGTTATTGACTTTAATAATGAGACATTTAAAAACTGCTCAAATTTGAATTTTCAAAAAAAGAAATTTTAAATACAAGGATATTCAGCTACCAAAAAGAATCTCAAAATTTTTTGGTTAAATTCCGTTGTAACGGTAAAATAACATTTTGAAAAGTAAATATAGAAAATATAGACTATAGCAAGCTCTGTCTTTCTTGTTCTATAAAAACGATCTTGCCCTCTCTCGGACATACGCCACCACATTGTTGGGCGTTCCTCTCTTCCCCGGCGCCGCTTTATTAACTTAAACTTAAAACTTAACTTTTTTTTCGCTGGAAAGAGTATATCAACGCATTTTATATTTAATTATCTTTATTATAATAGTATTTAAAAAACTTACCTGTTTGCCCGCTTGCCAAAAATCTTGACTAAAATGGCGGGCAAGACAGCTAGGCATGTTTTGTACGGTTCATAATTTCGTCTATCAAAATTTTTTGTTATCAAAGTCAAATTTTTTTAAAAAAAAAATTTTAAAAAATTAATTTAATTAAAAATATTCTTGACCATTTTTTTCATAGGCAAAATGCATTTGTTTATGTGTAGGATTAACAAAAAAAAATGGGTTTCATCCGGTTAACAGATGGGTGAAGAACGATCTCTCTTCGGCTCTTAGACTAAGAGTTAGCCTGCAGGTTTACACACTTAGAATAATTGCGAAATTTCATTTTCTTAATTTTCTCCTTTTAAATGTGGGAAATCAAAAAAAACAAAAATGAAAAAAAATTTAAAAAAAAAAACTTTTCTACACCGAATAAGAATTAAATTCTAAACACTCGAAATCTTACTTTTTGATATTTTTTATTATACTAAGTGACATAGAAATCCGAACACCCAGTTTAAATGATTTTATTTTAATAAAATTTTGTATAAGTACTTAATGAAGCATAATAAGTAAATTATTAAAATATTGCATTGCTTTAAGCCCCTTTTCCTTTAATAATGTGTGGATGCACCCGATGTGTTACGCATTCTCCAACGCGTCTAGGCAAGCTTCTGATCAGGTGGTCAAAGTCTTCCTGTGGTATCTTATTCCAGGCAATCACCAACTCCCCTCGAAGTGTCATGTCGGGGAGGACGCTGCAAATTGAGCAATTTCCTACCCATCATATCCCACACGTGTTCAATTGGGAATAAGTCGGGAGCTTGGTGGCCATGGTAACAATGTGACATCATTATGTTGAAAAAAGTCCATTTTGACTCTGCAACATGTGGTCGGGCATTATCTTTTGGAAGTTGGATTTGCCGGGTGTCAAGATATGGAAAAGATGGGGTTCTAGAATTTTTGGGTATAACGCTGCGCGGTCATTTTACCTCTGATGAAGATGAGGTGACCTGGAAATGCTTGCACCCCAAACCAAAGTCCCAGTGTGATGAAATGTCTTTCAAAAAAAAACTGTGGATTCCTCCTTTCACCACGCCCTTCAACCCTGCTGGGGGATCGTGCATCCAAACAAAATCGAGACTCGTCACAAAGACAATACTTTCCATTCCTGATCCCAGAGTGACCGTTCTCTGCACCCTCGGGGTGTTCGGTTAAAGGGAGGACCCAGTGTGGTCGGTATGCGGCCCAAAACTTTCATTCGTCTAAACAGTTCGCATGCCAATAGGTCTTCCATGTTCTGAAACCATTTATTTGCAATGGACCTGGTAGTGGAGAAACGGCCCTTTTAAAACCAATAATCTTGGGGGGGCGATCTTACGGTCGTTGTTCTACGGCGGCGTCCGTGCCCCTTGCTCTTCGCGTAGGCCCCTCTTAACCATCCCCCCCAACACCTAACCACAGTGTTTACACTTTTTCCTCTAACTGCAATTTCCCGAAAAAAAATCCAGCTTCCCGGCCCACTATACGGCCCCCCCAAACTCACTAAGTTGACGAAATCGTACAGGTCTCCGCTCTGACATTGTAACCAATCGAAAGAATGTAAAAACCAAAAAACCCCCAAATTTGGATCTTTACTGCGGCTGCAATATTCTTTTTAGATTGTTAGTAATTTTAAAAAAAAAAAGTATAAAAACCGAAATCTCAGACTGATAAGGCTACAAATTCCATCAATTGTTATTTTCAGAAATAAATAAATTCACAAATTTTTTAAAATAAAACCATTTAAACTGGGTGTTTTTTTGGATTTTATGGCAACACAAAAAAAATTTTAAATAGTTTTAAGAATTAAAAAAAAATCCATATGTGTCCAACTTTTTAGAGCTCACTGAACATAAAAAAAATATAATTTTATGAAGTATGCAGATGCATGTATAAAGATGCATTAAATCTCTATATTAAAACGATATTTTTAGAGAAACTTTACCTCTAACTAAATCTAAATCAATTAAATCAGTATTTAACTTAGCACTTCGCATTTGTACATGGTTCAGTCCATAACTTCTTTGATGCTCTCTTTGCTCTATTTTCGTCTCCCATAACTGTTTGTCATATGTACCTATCTTCTGCTGATACCTGTGAAAAAAATAACCATAATTTATTTAGACAATATATAAATTTAGTGCCATTGTTTGTAGTAATAAGGGCCCCAAAAAAAAATTTTTAAGTCTTAGGAATTTTTTTAAAATT
>JAHBCN010024012.1:0-12245 GCA_019359885.1 Listronotus oregonensis | reverse complement strand
TTTCAAATAACGGCACCGTTTTCAATAACGGCACTGTTTTTTCAAATAACGGCACTGTTTTTCAAATAACGGCACTGTTTTACAAATAACGGCACTGTAATTTCAAATAACGGCACCGTTTTTACAATAACGGCACTGTATTTTCCAATAACGGCACTGTATTTCCAAATAACGGCACTGTATTTTCAAATAACAGCCCTGTTTTTTTAATAACGGCACTGTATTTCCAAATAACGGCGCTGTTTTTCTAATAATGAAACCGTTTTTCAAATAACTGTATTTTTATTAACCAAGGATCCCTCTTTCCTCAAGTAGCCTCCTAGATGCGTGTTATCGTAATGACTGGTTCATGTACAATGACTACAGAGTATAGAGAAGCTGGTATTTATTAGTTAATATTCTTAACTTTAGATGCGTGTTATTGTAATGACTGGTTGATGAACAATAACTGCAGAGTATGGAGAGGTATGTATTTATAAGTTAATATTCTTATATAACAGTTAGTATTACTAAAGAGTTTGTACTGTGCAGACATGCAAGTTTAAAAGAAATCAAACAAGAAGATTACTGCTCAAGAGCAAAGGTTTTCCCTTTTTATGACTGCCTTTCATAAAGCGAGGGATGCACTGTATGCTGAAAAACCAGAGGACCTCACATCAGCTGCTGGAGTAGTTTTAAGCATTTACGGTGTGGGAAAATTTCATCCTACAGGCATTGTGCCCCTCCCCAAAATCGGAGGTTTCCTACCATTTTAATACCAATTTTTGCCGTTTAAGCGCAATTGGCGCCCTTAGCGGAGGAACTGCGGGGATAATAAACGCAGTGAAAAGCTAGAATGCTGCAGCCAAGTTGAAGGAGTCTCAGCGACATAACGAAACAATGGAATCCATAGCTCTTGGGAAAACTAAACGGTTTTTTTGGGGCCTTACAAGGGTGGTCTTGATCTAATTTGAAGCCTTATAAATACATATAAATACAGAATATATCTTCAGTCTTAACTGACCCACAGCATCCCTTTTGTTTGAGTGGTACCAGTTCTGGTTGGAGTATTGATGATGAATTTACTTGCGATAACTTGACCCGACCACTGGAAGTTTTAATGTTTGTGTGCCGCTAAGAACCCTACTGGGAGTGGAGACTTTCAAAAAAATACTCAAAAATTTTAAGCACAAATTTGGTGTTAGTAGAAGCCCTTCTGACATTAATGCTATTATTAATACGGCTGATGCAGAAAATGTAGTAGTTACTATTGATAAGATTGTTTGGAGGCTACCACATATTACAGTATCTGATGTTGAAGGGATAGAGCTTTTAAAACTTATTGAAAATGGAACCGAATTGGATATCGGTTTTGAAGTAACCACAGAACATCCATCAGTTCCAACGGGGAAAATAACTTACCTGGAATATAAAGACTTGGGCAGGTGGAAAGACCCGATGGATAATTTTAGGATTTAAAACAGCCCGAAAGGATAAATTCAAAAAAAACAGTAGCTTTTTACATTGTAATGTATCAAATGTAAAGCTTTATTTAAATTCGGAATTTTATCCGTATGATAATTTAAATTTGGAGATTTCAAGAGGACTAATAGCTACTCTTTATGAAATGTATTCGAATTTCAAGAGAGCTACTACGAGAAAGAAAACGAACCATTTTTTCCCCCAAAAAACTTTAAAAAGTATGCACCTCTAATTGTAATTGATTGTTAAGACGAAATATTAAATTCTGGTATTATTGATGTAAGATTAGAGATTGAAACAAAAGAAAATTTTCCCCGCTAACACCAGTGCCTACTGTTTAATTATTCATGATAAATTTGTTAGATATTCACCATTAATAGGATCTGTAAGAAAGATTTAATAAATATTTTTTTTCCCTTAAAAAATAATTGTAATTTTAGTTAAAGATAGTTAGTAGAACGTAGTATTGTAATTTTATGTAATGTTATAGCAAATTAAATGTAGCCTTTTTTTTGATTCACCCTGTATGTGGTTTAAATAAATTAATTTAATATATACAATGTGTTTTATTATTTACTATTCAAAAATTGTAAGATTAATATAATTAAGGCTTTTCACCCCACGCCTAAGCCCCAGGTCACACCCTGGGCCCGGCGCTTGCGTAGGGGCCCCACATGTTTGGTTGGACAAGTTTGACAAGTGACATTTTACAAAAGGCCATTATTTTAACGCATGGGAGGACCCTTAGTTATGTCATCCACGTAAGCAGGTTCTAAGTCACGGGCCGCGAAAATGACTTTTACAGGTAGCATTTGACAGGTGACAGGTGCCATTTTTTAGCGCTTGCGTAAGATCCTAAGATACAATCATCCACTAGCTAAATTTCCTAAGTCACGTGGTTCGCGAAATATGACAGTTGACAGGTGATATTTGACAGGTGTCAGGCGCCATTTTTAGCGATGGTAAGACCCTAAGATACAACTCATCCACTTGTAAATTTCCTAAATCACGTGGTTCGCGAAATATGACAGTTGACAGGTGACATTTGACAGGTGACAGGCGCCATTTTTTAGCGTGGTGACCCTAGATACAACTCATCCACTTAAGCTAAATTTCCTAAGTCACGTGGTTCACGAAATATGACAGGGAACTGACATTTGAAGGTGACAAGCGCCATTTTTTTTGCGCATGCGTAAGATCTAAGATACAACTCATCCACGAAGCTAAATTTCCTAAGTCACGTGGTTCCGGGAAAAATGACAGTTTACAGGTGTCATTTGACAGGTGACGGCGCCATTTTTTTTGCGCATGCGCAGCTCTAAAATAGGCCCCGCCCAAAAATTTCCCAATTAATGAGACGTCAAATTTTGAGATACAAGCCTGACCGGGTCAGGGGGATGCAAAACTTTCTTACTTACCCTACTCACCGAGATAACCTGATTTGAGTCATAGCCCCCTTTTTTTAAATGTGGCATAGGGGGGTTCTTAGCACGGCTGATCACGAATCTGAAATAAGTTGTTTAAGGGCACCCCCTGGTTTTGATTTCTTAGTCCCTACTTTGACACAACATTAACACCATTAGTTTTCCTGAAATTTCCTCTTAAAACAAGTTACACCCAAACTGTATGATTTTATGATAAAACACTGATTAATTGGCGCTACCAACTTTTTTCACAATTGTCTCTTATATTTATAAAAACACTTTTAAAAATACTTATTTTCACTTTTAACCTGTTTAAAATAATTCAGTAAAAATTATCCAGGAACCTTTAGACATGCTATACGTTAGATATTATTATTTAAAAAATATATAATTTTTTGATATTTATTATTTGGATTTATTATTTATAAAAATGTTTTTTGGTAATTTAACGGGCCACTACGACCCTGTACATGAGGTTATAAGGGAAAGGGCAGACGCTCAGCTGTTTACGACAAACAATTTCCCTGCCCGTGGATGGTCCAAAAAATCAAATTTTCCCTAGGAAATATTGTTGCAAAAATAGACAATTTTGAGGGTGAGTCGTTGCCGTTTAAGTTGGACGGGACTTTAGTTAATAAAAATTGTAGGAAATTAAACGTTAAAAAAAAAACGATAGGACTATAAGTTTTCCACATTAATCGAAAAAACTGAAAAAAGTTCAAAGAAACTTGTGGTTTTTGGGCTGCCAAAAGTTCTCTCATCAAAAATTTTGGTGAAAAACCACAGATTACTATTATTAGCACTAAAACAATAAAATTAAATAGCCAATTTCATTCTTGCTAGAATGTACTATTTGATTGGGCTAAACGTTTTAATTAGGTTTTTACAGCAGTTACTTTCAGCTAACTGTGACTTATTGGCAACATTTTGGCAAATGACAGGTGTTATTTTATCAAGAGAGTCTGTATGACTTTTTATCAAATTAAAAAAATCTTAAGAGGATAAATAACTTATGCTTAAATCTAGACTAAGAATTATTTACTTATATTTATATTTTTATTAGACAAAACAATTTTAATCATATTAAATAGCCATTTTACAATTCTCTTTTATCCATAATATTTTGAATTAATGTTTAGGTATCTGTTTACATGCGTATGTTTCAGGCAAATCTCAGTTTTAAAACATCAATAATTGTAAGAACCAAACCAGAAACTAAAGTCCATCCTGAGAAACATACTATCATACTATTTTTTTTAACAAAAACTCTAAAAACTAAATTATAATCTATTAAAAAATATATTTTTTTTATTTTGTGGAATTTCAGGAAATACAGTTTTATCTCCGCGATGATCCTTAGATTTTTTAAACTGTTAATCTAATAAAATACTTTTGTTAAAAAAATGGAATAAGAAACTCATACATTTAAAAAAATAAATACCATAAAATTAAAAAAAATCTATTGTAAATAAATGTCTGTTGCAAATAAATACTATAAAAATCGAAGTTTGAAATCAAAGCTTTATTGAGTAGATAAATTACCAGTTAGCAAAACAGAACTTTATAAGAAATACAATAAACGTTTTTGTTAGTGCGCCTAATCTTCATATTATTAAACCAATGTTTTATTTGTTTTTTTTTTAATTGCTTAGGTTTGATTTTATCCAAAATATTTTTTACTAAAACATAAATAATATATTTTTAAATAGTTTTGCTTTTGTAATTGACACGAAGTGCATTGATAAGGTGTTGAGTTGACGCGGCGATACCAAACGTATTGATAAAAAGTAATTTTTAAAACTGTTTAGTGGAAAGTGAAATACCTTCAAAAAGGGAATTTAAAGAGCTTCTTAAATATCAAAAAATTAAAGATGACTACCATATAAAAATCGAAAGTTTTGGTTAGTAACTGAAAAACAAAAAAAAAAAAAAATCGAGGAAAAAATTAATGGAAAGGTTTCTCGCCAAAAGAGTGTCCCTTAATTTTTATTTAAAAAAATTATAATTTAAACAAATGAATTACAAGCAAAAATTAAAATTGACAGTTTCATTTTTTCGCTAATACCTTTGAAACCTAACTTTTAAGTAAAAAATTAACGGCACAATCGAGATCAGCATTAAATCCTCTAAAACATTCCACATTTACACTTTTATTTATCTTGTATACTAGTATTCATATTATTAAACTAATGTCATTTGTTTTTTTTTTTAATTGCTTAGGTTTCATTTTATCCAAAATATTTTTTACTAAAACATAAATAATATATTTTTAAATAGTTTTGCTTTTGTAATTGACACGAAGTGCATTGATAAAGTGTTGAGTCGACGCGGCGATACCAAACGTATTGATAAAAAGTAATTTTTAAAACTGTTTAGTGGGAAGTGAAATACCTTCAAAAAGGGAATTTAAAGAGCTTCTTAAATATCAAAAAATTAAAGATGACTACCATATAAAAATCGAAAGTTTTGGTTAGTAACTGAGAAACAAAAAAAGATCGAAGAAAAAAATTAATGGCAATAGGTTTCTCGCCAGAAAGTGTCCCTCGAATATTTTAGTTAAAACATGTCAAAATTTAAACACATGAATTACAAGCAAAAATTAAAATCGACAATTTTCATTTTTTCGCTAATATCTTTAAAACCTAACTTTTAAGTAAAAAATTAACGGCACAATCGAGATCAGCATTAAATCCTCTAAAACATTCCACATTTACACTTTTCTTTATCTTGTATACTAAGCGAAATAGCAATACAGGCAGACCGAATTTAAGACACACTGTATATATAATTTCAGCAGTGGTAATTACTATTTTTTTATTATATTAAGAGGTAACGCATTTATGTAATTGTGACTTACTATTAAAAGCAGTTGGTGTTTTGGCATTACTAAAATTTTTCTGGAACTTTTATTAAATCCCAGTATTGTTCTTGGTAGGACTAAAACTTTCGGAGCAAGCAAGTTCTTATTATATGCTTTTAAGTACTTCTTAGTCTTTAAAAATTACTCTACATTATTAATTTTCTTTTTAACCGAAACCATAATAGGTTTATTATTTTATATATAATTATTTAATTCGCTGATGAAGATTTACACAATAGTTAAAATATATATGATTTACTAAAAGTAGGTCGTTACAAGGATACTCTTGGATCATTCTTATTTTAAGTGACATAAAAAAGATAATTAAATAAATTTTATTTAAAATTTTAGTTTTTTACTTTTCTAAGGTTAATATATCAAACAATTTATTTATTGGAAATAAGGAAACTTTCTATTTCGTGCAAAACTTTAATTAAAACAAAATCCCTGCAGACGTCTTCGGTAAAACCATCATCAGTGCTATTTGTCGTCTAGCCGAAGTCGTAGCAATTTGAGCATATATAATATGTAACAGGACATTAACAAACTATCACATAATTAAATAAAATAACAAGTAAAACAACTGTGAATAATGTCACATTTTCACTTTTTAAAGGGTAATTTTTAAAAATTAACCACACTAGTATACCATTTTGTGGAAAGACGAACATGTCAATTACCTTTCTTATATTCTTACGTGTACACAGCCACAATCAAGTTTCACTTTATTTATTAGCTTCGACAAGCTTAAATTGTGATGAGACACCAAAAATACCATTTTTTTAAACAATAATTTGATCATTTTCAAATCTTAATCAAAGTCATGGTGTATTAAACGAAAAGTACTTTAAATAAAAAAGCAGAACTATGTCACTTAAACCCAATGTTTATTTACACACATATATTCTCCAAACAGTTCGTTAGGAATGTAGGTATTTTTCCTTTTCATATTTTTGTTATTATTTTTCATTTTTCTTACGAAATAATTATTATATTTACCCAGGAGCGATCTTAAATTGGGATTTAGCTTTTGCTCTCCAAATTAAAAAACCTCGTTTTGCAATAATACCAACTTTTTTCACAATTGTCCCCTATATTCAGAAAAAAAAACTTAAAAATACTTATTTTCACTTTTAATTTCTTTAAAATAATTTAGTAAAAATTATCCAGGAACCTTTAGATATGCTACACGTTAGATATTTTATATTTAAAAAATATATATATTTATTTTGTGATATTTATTATTTCGATTTATTATTTATAGAAATGTTTTTTGATAACACTAGTTTACAATGAATCTGTTGCTGGGAAAATTTTCGCTGTTGTTGGCTAATCATGGCATGCTAAGCCCAAATATATAATTCAAATTTTTTGATCAGACTTAGTTATTGAGTTTCAGATATCTACGAATAAAACAAAACACATAAAGGACCCCACAATTTCCTTATGAAAAATGGGTTTTGAACAAAGATTGTTTTCAAACTTTGCATAGTGATAGTTCTCGATCACAAGTCTTCACGGGCACAAAACCCGAAAACCACTCCAACCCCTTGAAAATCACCTTCAAAGGTCACTAGGAATTCTTTTAACTATTAGTTTGGTCAATTTCTCTGCGGAATTTTTTGATAGTGCTGTCGAATTGTAGCGACTTATATAGTTACAAAGCTACAGCCTGATATTCTCTGTAGCATTTTATCATGAATTTCATTTAACGGCTAGCTGTATGGCCACTTGTTACCCTCTAACCCCAATATTTGGATACCCACTCACACCTCCCTACCATGTGAAGTTCCTGCTCGCAGATTTTGAACAAATTATAGCGATTTTTTCCAGTGTAGGGTAACAGAATACTATACAACCCTCCACACTGGGTTTTGTGCCCGTGGAGATTTTTGATCAGCGTGTTAAAAACTATTACTATGCAAAGTTTGAAAGCAATTGGCCAAAACCCATTTTCCATAAGATAATTGCGGGGTCCTTCATTATGAAAAATGTATTATTATTTATTAATATGATTATTATTAGTACTATGTATTATTATTTATTTTTTTATTTATCTAAAAAGAGTAAAACACACACGTTATCAACAAACAAATACACTTAAATGATGAAAATCAACAATAAAGTTTTTGAGCTGCACAAAATTTTTGAGAGTACATTTGAAAATAACATGCAATAAGCAAGCAACAGCTACCATAAAGTTCGCGGCAACAAATAAAAATTAAAATTTTGTAAACCAGTGTAATTTAATGGGCCACTACGACCCTGTTCGAAAGGTGATGAGGAGGTCAGACGCTCAGCTATTCACGACAAACTTAATTCGCATGCTCGTGGATGGTCTAAAAAAATAAAATTGCTCCCAAAGGGAAATACATAGAAGTGAAACCTCTTCATACAGTTACTCTATAGACCAAACTAGGACTTTACTTCTAAATATTTTGACATCTGAAAAAAAAAATTGCCCGGTAGTACTTGGGGTTATCATAAATAAAAATATTTACTGGGTTTTTTAATCTAAAACAACTTGTTACAAATGATTTATTATTATTATTTTTTAAATATTAAAATTTATACTTTTAAAATAAAAGAAAAATAATAGGTTAATAGGTAATTGGGTTTTCTAAGTTTACCTCAGCATTAACCAAAAGCAATCAAATATTCTTTAAATAAACAAAGATTAAAACCGTTTTTGTCATTTAGTAATATAAACACATTTTATTTTACGTTGCTTTAAAAAAGCTTTCTTTACTAGATGCATAATAGTTTATTCTATGATTATTATCAAATTTATGTTGACAAGTTTCAGATTTGTAAAAAACTGGGTTTTTATTATATGTCATGGTGTATTAAACGAAATGTACTTTAAATAAAAAAGCAGAACTATGTCACTTAAACCCAATGTTTATGTACACACATATATTCTCTAAATAGTTCGTTAGAATTGTAGGTATTTTTCCTTTTCATATTTTTGTTGTTATATTTTATATTTCTCATGAGATAATTGTTATATTTACCCACGAATCATCTTAAATTGGGATTTAGGTTTTGCTCTCCAAATTAAAGAGCCTCGTTCTGCAATATTCGGTGACTAAAAGTAAAAAACATGAAAAATAGTGTACCTGTGGTTACTAAATTGAAAAAAATAAATTTTAGGATTTTTAATTTTTTTCGCTTTTAGTCACCGAGTACCGCAAAACAAGGTTCTTTGATTTTGAGGTCAGTGGGTTATATCCCAATTTAAAACTTCTTGTAGGTAAATATAGGAATACAAAAAAATCTTTAAAGATGAATAGGTAAAAAATTACCACCATTTGGTTAAAATTGACGAGTGGCCTGAATTGTTTTCCATATTTTTCAAGGTACGGCTTTGAGAGACGTGATTGATTTTGGGTTATATTGTCGTTGCGATGTTCTATTAAAATATTGCCAGTTTTATCGTCTGTACTTCGGAATTTTATTTCTGAGTATCTTTTCTAACTGAAGCTGCCCATCCATTATTAAACGTCTACATTACTTGCCATGCTTTTTTGCTGAGTGGTGTTAAACATTTCCTTTTTATCTCGCCCTTTATTAGCTTAACCTGTATGTATGTATGTAACGAAATATTTTAACGTAATTTACACCTATTTAAAGAAGTCTACTTAAGTTGAAAATCTGTACAGTGGTCAAGAGCCAATGACAAATAAATTATTTCATAACTTCGTTCTTATGTCCTCAATAGGATTATCAGAATAAAAAAAAAACAATAAATCTAGATTAGTTTGCAGGTTAAGTATATACCATTTACAGAACGACGGAAAATGTCATTTTTCTTTATCCATATAATTTTTAAAAAAATCTTAACACTAAAATAAATGTTAAGTAAATAAATTGTATCTTTATGGTACAGTATTTTTTCTGCATTTTAATTTTTGTTTTATTAATAAATCAATCGTATTAGAATGGACAGCTTTCAATAATAGAAGATATACTAAAAATCAAGGCTTTTGATTAAGATTACTTTTAATGTTGTTTTAAAACTAAAATAAGAAAATAAATAATAGTTAAAAAAAAAACACCTAACCGAACTAAAAAGTAAAAAATATTTTTTTAGTATAAAGAGTGTGTATTAGAGTGAGAGAAAGTAAAACAATTAATTATGACTAATGAATTAAAAGTTTGATTAAAATAAAAATAAATAATTAAAAAATGATTTAATTACAGAAATAAAGTGGGGTGCAATTTACTATATTTTTATAATAACTCTATTTTTGTAAATAGCTACCAATAAAATAATTGTAACATTTTACTTTAAGCATCTCACGCTTCTTTGGTAATAACTTAGTTTTAATTTTTATCTTATTTTAAATTAAATATTCATACTTGATTATTGGACTTTTTGTCACTGTAACACTAACTATTTACACCAAAAATTATTTTCTACTTTTTTGTTCGGTTTGCAATTAAACTTTTTTTTTAGTTTTTTATTTTTAACTTTAATTTATTAGTTTCTTCTTTCATCTTATCGCTGTTCAAGACTGATTTACTTTTAACTTTGCAACTTCACAATTTTCCCAGATTCTTTTTTTTATTTTCTTTTATAGCCGAGTTACCTTAGATTTTTACCTAGGAATCCAGGGACTATCAAAAAAAAATAATAATAATAAATAAATATTCAGTAAAATATTATTTTTTATATTTCACTGAACAAAGTTTACCAAATAAAATTAGTTGCTTTTTATTTTTTAAATATTAATAAACAATTGCAATGAATGTTTAAGTAAATGGTTTTTATTTGCTTATCTAATTTACAATTTTTATTTTAAATTAATAAATAAAATAAATAAACATTCTACAAGACGTAATATAGTAACAGATATCCAAAAGAAAAAGTGAAGGAGCCGTCGCCAGGTGTTTTGGCTGAATACTAGACCTAGGTATATAGTCCAGTCAATGACCAGTTTTCTTTCTGATTTTCCCAAACAGCACCGATTTGCAAGAATATTTGGATTTAGATTTTACTTACCGTCCTTTTTCAAAGCTGTCATTATGCCAAAGGGTGTTTTTCCCTGGGGGTAAATGCCTCCCCTTCTCGGGGGTAGAATTTTTTGTATCAAAAATAAGTTTAAAAATGAATAAATTAACTAATTCTAGGTAACTTTTGTTGCATAAAGTTTTTTTCTAAAGGCATTACGTTTCGAGTTATTCACAATTGAACATGTCAATTTTTTAACCAAAAAAAACACGCTTTTCAGACAGTTTTTTGCAAATAACTGGAAAAGTAAGCATTTTATTGAAAAAAAATCATTATTACCAAAAATGTAGCTTATAAAATAAAAACAAGAATGGTGGATTTATGATGTTCATAGACCCAATACAAACGGAGTTATAGCCTGTTGAATGCTCGTTCTTATTCGTCAAATGCCCAAATTAAAAGTTTCAACGTAATATGACCAAAAATTTCTTGGGTAAAGCTCATGTCATCTTTTTTGAAGTACTTAAAAATACCTTTATTTTTGTTTTTCATAAAAGTCTTTAGCACTAAAATTGAGCGAGTTATGGCCAAAATAAAGTTGTTTATTATTTTTTTGAATAAAAACAATGTAAAAATTACCCCCTAATTACCACTTCAATTAAAAATAATCTCTGTCACTTTAAAATTAAATTTATTTATGTATTTGTATTATGCTCAGAAAGCTTGACCGGTTTGAAGTGCATATTTTTGAAAAAAATTGAGCTTAAACTGAAAGAGACATTTTTGTAATTTTGAAAAAAAACCTTTTCTTTAAATTAACTCAAAAACCTTTAATGATACGTAAAATTTTGTAAGATTCAAAAATCTAGGTTTTTCTTAACCATTTTTTGTTGTTTTTTTTTGTTTTAGTAAATTAAGTAAGATATGGCCGTTTAAAGTTTAAATGTGTTCGTGAATAATCATGTTTTCAACACTTTTAATTCAAACCATTTTAAAACTAAGGCTTGAAAAAATAATAATAAGTGTGGCCTTATAGCCCTTGACAAAACTTACAAAATGGATTTTGTAGGACTTGACAGTTGAAAAATTAAGCGAGCTATGATCAAAAAAGCGAAGTGTTGAGGAATACACACACACATATACAGGGTGTGCCACTAAGGGTGGCGAGGTGCGTTATTACGGAAAGGCCCTAGAGCTTTGAGGAAAAAAAATTAAACACTAAATCAGCCAAAGGAAATTAAACGAAAATATTTTAAAACTTCTAGAATGGCCGCTAGATGGCGTCACTGCTAAGACAAAGCAAAAAATTTGAATTTTCTTAAAAATTGTTTTATTAAGGTACTATTTTGAGAACGGGAATAAAAAATTCATCCAATTTGCGTCAGTTTGCTTTTAATATTTTTTTCGTATTCTGATAATAAGGGTGGGGGGAGCTGGTAAAAAAAAATTTTTAAAATTTCTTTAACTTTACCCATTATCCAAATTTACTCAACTTGAGTTCGTTTGACAGAGAATCTTAAGCTTATTAAAAAAGTATTTTGTGATG
>JAHBCN010024011.1:0-12151 GCA_019359885.1 Listronotus oregonensis | reverse complement strand
GGTCCCTGCCATGTTCGTTTCTTTTGGATTGTATAACTAGACTTTTCTCCCAACTATGAATCCCCAATGGTTAGCTTTCAAGTCATAGCGGGACTCCATACGGTCACTTTCTAGTAGCATATTACGAACGCCTTCGCGTATCTCTTGCAACTGTTTACTGAGCTGACTGACATAATCTTCTGTTGGCCTTTCATTGGCAGAAAGTAGACCAGTAAGTAAGTCAACAGAAAGGCACAATTCGGCTCCAAAAATATTTTTTGCATGTGACGTTTCAGTTATTTCGTGAATTGCAGAGCGATAGGCTGATAAAAACGAAAGTATACAGCTGTTCCATTTACTCTGTTGGTCACTGACTTTGAGTCTTAGATAGTTATCAGAAATTATATTAAATTTTGCGACCATTTCATCTGATTGGGGATAAAGGGGTGTGGTTCTGGTTTTGTGGATTCCCAGAAAATTACAGAGGTTCTTGAACAGTTCTGGCTCAAAATTTCTGCATTGATCGTTATGTATTTCTCTTGGTCCTTTATATCGAAAATCTATTGTTGAAATAGTACGTCGGTAACAGTGGTAAGGTCTTGGTTTGGTATTGCGTAGACTTTGCGTCGTTTGCGAAAGTAATCCGTCGCTACGAAAATATAGCGTTTACCGGAATAACTTACGGGAAAATGTTCCTACTATGACAATTTTTTTAAAAGCTGCTCCCACATAGCATAATTTTATATTGCCATGGTTTCGTGTCTTAGGTCCTTTGCTGTAGACGCATTCCTTACAAATTCTGCACCGGTCTTATACATCGGCACGACTTTCCAGCCAGTAGAAATTTTCTCCAACCTTTTTATAACTTCAAAATGGCCACCTTCTATACCATTTAGCAGGGCCTGCAAAATTTCTGGTATCCTTTTGGTTGGTAGTATTGTATGATAAGTATGGCTTTTGCCATTAAACCTTTTCCAGACTTTTTTAATAGGCCATCTTTCATTACCAAAGAGTCACACATGGCCAAGTAACCTTTATATCTTGGAGACTTGAAGGCTTCTTTTGATGTGGGGGTCGATGTAAATTTTCTGTTTAAGGCTTTATCATACCTTTACGATTGGGATGTTTCCGTTGTTCTTTGCCGGGATCTTAGGTCCATTCTTCAGAGCACTGGATTCGAGTACTTTGCAGTGAAGTTACTAGGATCAATTCTTGGTAAAATCTTCTTGATAGAGCGTCAATATTTTTATGGTTTAGTCCTCTTCAAGGTTCAATTTTAAAATCATATTCTTAAATCCGTTTTAACCATTGTGCTATCCGACCTTCAGAATTCTTGAACTAAAGCAACCATTTAAATGATGCGTGGTCCATTTTCAGGTAAAATTTCTGGCCAAAGAGGTATTTATGAACGTGCTCCAGTGGTTTAAAAATAGCTTAAAATTTTTCTTGTCCCCAATAGTTTCGTTCGGGTTTTAAAAAGAACGCTGGTACACATTATTTTCTCGACCATTTTGTATCTTTACAAAATTTTCCCAGGCTTTGCTTGCATCCGTGTCTATAAAAAATTTTTATTGACTTTGACATGAAACACTAGTGGATTACATAGGGCTTTTTTAATTTGTATGGGTACTTTAAAATTTTTGGTCTACTAATACCCTTCGTTGTTTCCAGTAAGATATTCTCGAATTTTTGAAACCCTTAAAAACCCTTTTAGAACTACATAGTACCAGAAAACTTCTAATTTTATGCTTTTTTTTTGGGGGGGCCCCTTTTTAGAAATATGTTTTTCTGAATCTTTCTTTACCCCTTTTTTGGTAATTATATGGCCCGGGTTTTTTACTTCTTTCTAAAAAAACTGAACCTTTTTATGCTAAGTTTTTTGCAAAGCATTTTTGTTTTTAAAACCTCTTCGACATTCATAAATGGCCGTCAAATGTTTTTCCCAAAAATTAAATGTGTCGGGGCAGGGGGTTGTCAGTCCTTGTAATGTCAACTAAATAAAACCCGGGGATGTTTTTTCAAAAAAATTTCCCCAAACCTCATTAAGTCTTCTGATGTAAACAAAAAAAATTTAGACCATCTTCCTTTTTAACCCAAAGTAGAAGATCACCATGGACTCTGGGAGGGTCTTTTAAGCCTTGGTGTTGCATTCCCCAAATCTTTCTTACTTCGTTTTTTGAATAAAATTCGTCTTGGTGGTTGTTTACTGGCGATGCCTCATCGATTTAAGCTTTGTTGGTTTTTTTCAAAAACTTTTTTTAAAAGGGAAAGGGGCATCTTGATTTCTTCTTTTAAAAATCCAGCTTAGTAACTTGATGGATTTAGTGGGGCTTGCAGAACATCAGATGATTTAAGGAGACTTCAAAAAAGCGTACCTTTGCTTTTTTAAAAATCATATTAGCAGGTTGGGAAAAAACCCAAATTTTTTCCCTTTTTTACCTGTTAAAGTAATCCTTTAGGTTCATCATTCTGAAAAATATCATATTTCTTTTCGGAAAATTTTGGGAGGTAAATTTCCTTAGCGTATAGTGAACCATTTTTAATTGGGTTTTAAATAAAAGATTTCACTTTTTTTTGGGGCTTCAAATTGCGATAAATGGTTTCAAATTTGGGCATCTTCTATAAACTTTAACTAATGCTTTGTTGCTCCGTGGTGGCATTATTCAAATTCTTTATTGTTAGTTGTAGTGCCGTTTTTAGCAGGTTAAATCAAACTTTTTATGTTCCAAATGTCATGACCGAAAACTTTGTCCATTATGTCGGAAACAAACAAAACGTGTATCACTTGGGGAAAACTTTGCATTTTTTTTTGTATTTAAGCATATTATTTGGGGAGGAAAATAAACTAACTAGATTTTCTTCGGTAGCGGAGCGAAAGGAATAGCCCAGCCCCGAATCCCAGATCTGATCCCGATGTTTCTTAACGGGGATCTTTTTACATTTTTATAACAATTAGGTTAACCAACTTTTTTGGTAAAAGTTAGGTACGAAAACCCTAACCTAACTGTGCTAACTTTTGTTTTCGATGTTTTAAGGAACAGCTCGAAAGCAGATTTAACCTGCCCCTCTGAGTTTTCTATCCCCTTTTTATAGTAAAGAATTCATTAATTTAGAGTGAAGAAAGTGCAAGTGGATGACCCCATTCCCCTGGGACATTTTAAAAAGGGCCCATGGGGGGGGGAATACAGTAATGTAATTTAATAAATTACACAGGTTTAAAAAAAAAAAAGTCATCCCCTTTTTAAGGAAATTTGTAACCCTTGTTTTTTGCCGATTGAACACGAATCTGAGGTCCGTTTGGCCCCATCACGTCACAGTTTTGTTAAAACATGGGACAAACCCTAAAAATTCAAAAAAAATAATATGATATTCAGTTGGTGTAAATTTTTTTAACTGTAACTGATACTCTTCTGATGGATTTGGACCATGAAACATAACTTAAAAAACACTTTAATCAAATACTAGGTCCTTTTCCAAAAAGTGAGTTTATTGATTTTTTGTTGCACACTTTAAAAAGTTTCTATTGTTTCCCGTATTTCCCTTTGAAGGTACTTTCCTGATGAATTTTGGGCCCAGACCTTCATATGGACCGGTAAAGGGATCAGATGCGCGGTTCAAAAGTTAAATTTTATGGGCAAAAATGTGTTCGTGCGCTGTAGCGGTAGTATACTTAGGTCTTCAAATCATAGAATGGACTAGCAGATCGATTTTATTTACAAATTTGTCGCCGGCCAGTTCCGTACTTTTCAATTTGACGACTTTTTCAAATTTTGCCTTTTTTGGGAATTTGACCGCTTGCTCTTTTTATTGACTTTTTGTGTTTTATTAGATAAAATGAGTTTTTTTTTATTTTAAAAAATAAAGAGAGCTAATTCACTGGTAATTTTAATTTATAATAGTATTAACATATTATTATTAAATCTGGTTTAATTTTTTATTTCGTATATCATGTCAAACATACCAGAATTTTTTTTACTTATTTCGTTGACCAAATTAACTTATCTAAAACAATGTTTTAAACCATTATTTATGTTAAATAAATGTTTAACTATAAATTTTCAGTTTTAATTTTTTTTTAGGTCAGAACTATTATGGTTCCGCATAGTTCCTTCTAAGAAACAACTTTGATGGGGACGTGTTAATAAGTCACGAGGTTTATTCTGTACAAGAACTTAAAACTTATAATAATTGGACCCAAAAATCTTTCATTTTCGTTAAAGAATGACACTTAAAAAAAATACATATTATATGGTTTTAAAAAACGGGGTTACTGGTCTTTTGAACCAGTGAAACACCTGGTTTATTAGGTATTTTCCTAAAAAACAAAAAGAACATATTATCCATTGTCAGCTTTTAAACTTTTTTGTTCTTCTAAAGTTACAGCTATAAAAAAGCCAAATTTTATACTGGTTCAAAACTGAGGGTTGTAGTTAATAATAATAAAAAATGGAGTTTTGACTAAACATTACTCTTGTGGCTTATCTAAAAAAACTTTTTTTTTTTATCAATACGTATTTTTGTAACACAATCCTTTTAAAAAAAATTCCCAAAGTCAGTAGCCATGGCTACAACATAAACTTTCCTTTTGGGATATACCTATTAGAGGCCCGCTTTTAAAAGGGACATTTTTTTGCAAGAAAGAAAAAAAGCGGGATAACATTTTTTTTCCCCCCAAGTCATGGAGAAAGGGTTTTACTATGATTTTTTTTTTCCTCGACCCAAAGGGAAGGCTGCCTCTTGTGAAATGCTCGGTTTGAAAAGAATTTAAAATGTTTACAATATCCTTTTACCCTATCGAAAAAAAAGTCTAGCGGGAAAAAGAGTCACGTTATTTGCCCCAAATTTTTTTTTTTTATGATTGTTCCAATCTCGCAAAACCGTTTTTTTTAGGCCATATGCAAGCCCAGTTAAATAAACGACAGGTGACAGTGTATTACTACCCCCTTTACTGACCCCCAAACCCAAAACAAAACTGTTTAAATACACGAAAGCGTTCAAACTTGTCGTTTTTAAACTGACATAAACCTTTTGGGGGTCGAGGTCACGTTTAATTGATTCTAAGCCCCACTGGTCCTTTTTTTTAAATACGCATGACATAAATGCGATAAGCAATTAATATCTAGTTATTTTTGCCAAAAAAAAACCCTCAAAAGACCTTGATAGAATAAAATGGTATTCAGGTGGTAAAAAGATGTCTATTTTTTATTTTTGATGGAAAGGCATTTCGGAGTGCCGTAAGGATGGGGGATTTTTGTTAATGTTTGTAAGAATTTTTTTGGGAACAACAAAACCCAAATTTTAAAAAAATTTTTTAAATTCTCATTTAAAAAACCCGCAGAAAACCTGGAAGATTGCAGGAGGAGCGGGGGAAAAGGTTCCATCGGGATATTAAAGAAATGCAGAGACGTTATTGAAGTTTTGGGGGCATTAACATCTTGGGGATTATTTAAAAATTGTAAAGAAATTTTGTGGTTTGTTTTTGGACCCATCAACGCCACCATGGAGGGGGAAAAATTTTACGGCACTCTGAACGGCGCTTTCCATCAAAAATAAAAAGTAGACATCATTTATACTGCCTGGGTCCGTTTTATCGCCATCACGGTTTTTTTGAGGTTTTTTTTTTCCCCAACCATCGGGAAAAGGGACCTTTGGAGGAGGGGAAAAACTAGAAAAAAAGACTATTTTTTAAAATGTGCAGTTCCAACAAAAAAACGCAACTTAAATCACTTTTTGCAAAAAGGAATGAGTTTTCCATTCTGTTTTTAAGGTTATGTTTCTCTGTCCAAATCCACCAGGAAGTATCATCGGAGGGGACAAATACTAGAAACAAAAAAAAATTCCAACCCCATCAAAACATTCAAAGTGTTCATCGCTTTTAGCAAAGGGATACTGTATTTTTAATATGGGTATTTTCGAGGTTATTTTTTTTGCCCCAAAATGATCGAGGAAGTGTCGTTTAACTAGTAAAACACTTAAGACATTTTGAGAAGTAAATTTATAGAAAAAAAGGTAAAGTTAAAAAAAATTTTTTTAAAAAACTGCACGTGATGATGCCAAACGGACCTAGATCGTTTAAGGGGGAAAAAATACTTTAGGATAACATAGTTTATTTAAAAACGGATAACTTTTTTTTTTTGTAAACCTGTGTTATTAGCCTAAATTAGACAATTTAAATTTAATATATTTCAATAAACTAAACAATCTTTTTTTAAAAGTCTGTAATAAAGTTTGTAACAATATTCTTTAAAATTGTTCTAAAAAAAAATTAAAAACCATTGTCACAGCTGTACCTGTTTTATTTAATATAAAAAATTTGATATTTTTTTTTTTTAATGTGTAATAAATATACCAAATTTATGATGTATTTAAAAGAAACGTTTGTTTAAATTATTAATAACCTTTGATAAGCTTCAAATAATACAAAAATCACTTTTACAAAGTTTAAAGAAAGAAGAGTCAAATTCCCCAAACCCAGAAAAAATATTAAATTATTTATAAGGTAAAAATTAATCCCAAAGTTAATTTTACTTTTAAAATAATGGCCGTTGAAACCCACAAAGTAATAAAATATTACACATTACTTTTTAAATATTGAATAAAGGTTGTTGCATACAATTGCAATACACCTGTATATTGGCCCAAAATTTTTTTTATTTATTATTTTGGAAAATTTTGGGGAAAGATTTTTTTTTAGTTTTTTAAACCCAAATTTTAAAAAATTTTACTTTGTTTTTTTATTAAAAAGGGAAAGTCCTATTTATTTATAAATCTTTTAAAATTTTATTTTACCCCAATATTGCAGTTAGTTTCTTAATAAACATTCTGGCCCCCAATCTAGCCATATTCCATAATTATGCCCCATGCAAATTTGACGTGGCTATTTTGAGTGGCATAATGTTATTGTGAATTAGGCATCGTTTCAATGGCAACTACGACTTGGCCCCCCCAATCCAAACACACGTTGTTTAAGTAAGCTTTCCCTTTGTGGGGGAATTTCTGGATAGGGGTTCTACCCCGGTTGAACTTTCCAAAAATTTTAAACCTTGAAGTGTCAAATTTCAAAAAAGGCACAAACAATGGCATCCGACCAAGAACTGCTACTGGTATGACGCATAACCGTTTTCATCGTATTCCCCCCCCTGATGAGCCCCAACCATTTTCCCCCATTGGGAAAATCACTCGTGCGTGGGCCCCTCGACAGGTTACAGGTATGGGAATCTTCGTACACAGCGCTTAGCCCCAAAACCCATAGTTTCTTAAGTTTCTCCTTGATCCCCGATGGTAAAAGCTGTTGGTACAGCACCTTCAACCCCTTCCCCGGAAAAAAACATTAGCTTTTTTATCGCGAGCACTTTATGATCGGAAATTCTGTGGGGAACTTTGTAAATTTTTTAAAGAATATCGTTTTTTTAACCTTTTTTGAATATTTTACTTCAATCAATCGTTAAGACAAAATGTGATTTTTTTAATATATGGAGAATTAAGCCCTTTTTAAATTTTATTTAATTTTTTATATCCGTTGATAAGGTGTTTTTAAAATTAAATATTGTTTTAATATTTTTTAAAAAAAAAAAAGTTCTAAAATTTTATGCTTATGTTTAAACGGAATTGTAAAATGCTTTTAAATTTTAAAATTTTTTAATTCATATGTATTGTAAAATTTTTTAATCTTTTTTAAAAAAGTAAAATCTTTTTGATTTTAATGAGTTTCTGCACATAACAGAGAAATTAAAAAATTGGGTTGGCTTTATCCAAATTGAAAGGTACTGAAAAGACCGAGCGCTCGCGGCAGAAAAAAAACCGTTTTTTTACAGGCTGCCTTTGATAGGGGTAATATTTAAAAACCCAAGCTATGATAGATGCACCTATTAAGTTCCGCAACATTTATCATAAAAAAATTTAAATTTTAATTAGAAAAAAAAAGATGCTTTTAAATAACTTTCATCTGCCAAATGTTGAAGCATAAGGCGACTGCCAAATCCAAAAAAAGTTGCAGGCAGAGGTTTTTCTCCAAAAAAGAGAAAAAACATACTAATGCTAGTTCCAGGAAAATCGTGTAACAAAAAAATTTTTTTACAGTCTAAGACAATTTAGACTAATGTGTACATGAGATTGACGAATTTTTCCCCAAAGGCAGACTGTTTCGTTTTTTAAAAATTGATAAAAAAAAGTTTTTTAAACAAATTTTTCACAGTATTTCAGAACAATATAATTTGCAAAAAAAAAAAGGTAATGACTTTAACGTTTTTTTACAGTCTGCCATTGTATCCCAACAATGTTTAGTTAAAAAATAAACAAACTATTGAAGGGCAGAGATTTATGATGGTACATCTAGCGTTAATTGAAACTTTGAATATTACAAAACCGCGGTAGGTAGGTAACGAAGATTGATGGGGCGGTAGAGGTACACGTGCTTGCATGCATTATGATGCACAAAACCCCTCCCCACTTAACCCTGTCAACCCCGGTTTTTTTCGAAATTTAAAAATTTTTATAATGTTTTTCGAGTAATTAAAACACGCACATGACGTAATTGGGATTCTGAATTTTATTTCTTAACATCAATTTGTTTAAAAATTTAAATTTTTTAACAAATTATTTTTATATAACATCTAAAAACAAAGTAATTATTTTTGTGAAAAATTCAAAATTTACACAAAAAAATTTCAAGTTTACTCAATAATTCTAAATATTCCCCCACACATTTGATGAAAAAATGTATAATAATAAAAAAAATATATTCCTTTAAAAAAAAAATTAATTTGTTAATATTTATAAACATACCCAAATATATATTTAAATTTATTTGAGAAGTATTTTAAAGATTAAAAATTTTAAAAAAAATTAACGGATGGGGTGACAAACCCCCGAACCACCGGTTGGAAGTCTTGAAAGCTACCGCTGAGTCACATGGCTATAGAATATAATATATTGTTAAACCGACCCTTTAAACCCGGGGGGGCAGGTTTCTGCTATCTGCTCTTTTTAATGCAGAATATGAAGAAATAAATAGTGTCAGAGGAAATGATTTATTATTTTTATTCTGTTATTTCAATAAAATAGATATTTTTCAAAATTTAAAATCGTCCGTGTGTTACAAAATCTAATTTATTATAATACTGAACTAGTACCAAAATGTCTGCCATTCAAAGTTTGTTTTTTTATTATAAAAATTTTTTTGAAAACAATGGCAGACTGTAAAAATTGTTAACCATTATAAGTTTTTTTTTTTTAAAATTTATGGTCTGCCTCATTTTTAAAATTCGGGAAATTTGTATGTTATAATTTAAAGAAAAATTTTTTGTAAAAATTTAAAATTTTTCAATGGCAGACTTAAAAAAATTTTTCTGAAATACTGTGAAAAAATTTTTTAAATAACTTTTATGCACAAATTTTTAAAAAACGAAACAGTCTGCCTTGTGAAAATTGTCAATCTCTGCACACATTAGTCTAAATTGTGCTTGGCAGAGTGTAAAAAAAGGGTTTTTTGTTAACGATTTTCCGGAACTAGCATTATTATTTTACTCTTGTACTGGAGAAAAACCCTCTTTTCTGCAACTTTTTTTTGGATTTGGGAACTAGCCTTATGCTTCAAAATTGGGGATGTAAAAGTTGATTTAAGAAGCATCTTTTTTTTTTTTAATTAAAAATTTAAAGTTTATATATGAAGTAACATTGCGGAACTTTAAAAGGTGCCCCGTACAAAACCCTGTAAAAAACGGTCTCTTTTTTTTTGCCCCTAGCCTCGGGCTATGATAGATCTATTTAAAAACTAAGATGCTAAGTTAAAAAAAATTTAGCAACTTCTTCTGGGAAATCAAAGGGTAATAAAAATTTTTTTTTAACTGTTTTTTAAAATTTGTCTTTTAATATTTCTTGGGAAAAATTATATTTACCAAGTTACTTTTTTAAAAAAAATGGGGATTTTTTTTTTTAAAAATGTGTTTTTATTTTCTGCGTAAGATAAAACTAGGAAAATTATGAGGGTATAAGAATATTTAATTATTAGAACTTTTTAGCATGTGGGAAATTTTTTGGGGATATGAATATCGATGGAATATTTTTTAATATAACTTTTTTTTTTCCGTTTTAATAAGTTAAATAATGTTTTAGATCATTCAAATTTTAGGTTTTTAAAACATAATGTATATAAAGCAATTAAATAAATTATTTTTATAATGCAAAAAATTTTAACCGCAACTTGACACATTAATACATAACCTTTTTCATAATATACATTATCCAGCATGACATCTAAATTTCCCAAATTTGTTACATCTCTCGTTTTATGCTTCCCAAAAATGTTCATTAATATTTCGGGCGTAAATCCAAAAGTGCGCCCCACCAGTTAAAAAATTATTTTAACACTTTTGACTAAATTGATAAGTTTTACTGGCAGGACATTAATTGTTATATATTATAAGATATCATTAAAGGAAATGATAAAATTAAATAAAGGGAATTATTTTTTTGTTAATTTAGGAACAAAATTAAAGAAGTTCTAACTAATTAAACCTTTTTTGGGCATAAGTCTCGGGTTAAGTCAAGTGCCAGATAGTTTTTTTTTAATATTACCATAAATCTAAAAAAAGTATATATAGGGTGTTTTAAATTTGACTTCACCATTAGGGTCTCGGGAAAAATAGGAGATAGAAAATATAATATTAAAATAATATATATATATATATATATATATATATATATATATATATATATATATATATATATATATATATATATATATATAAAAATATATATATATATATATATATATATATATATATATATATATATATTATATATATATAAAATATCCCGGGTGTTTTTGAGGGGGGTTTCCCCCCCTATAACTTTTTTTATTTTCTTAGATGGGAAAATGAACTTTGGCGTGTCGATATCTGACCTAAAATGTATTGAATGACGTGTTCAATTTGTTTATGACGATTTTTTTTCACCCTTTTTTTTTACCTATTGATAGAAAATAACATCCTAAATAAATGGCACCCCATTCAACTTTGAATTTTTTTTAAAAATTTAATTTTAAAATTCAATCTAGAGTGGTGACGTCGTTAAAACAAGCAATTTTGAGTCAACGAGGTGAAAAAATAGTTTTAAATATCTGATTTTTTGCTTTCCAAAAGGGTTTGTTTCCCAAAAATTTTTTTAGACATAACTCGTTTTTTTCAAATGGAATGATGGTGGCTCGGGCAATTAAAAAAAATAGCATTTTTTTGTAAAAAATCCATACCTCACACTTAAAAATTTTTGTTAAACAAAATAAAACAAAAAAATTTGGGATAGAGTTGTTGCTTTTAAAATTTTAAAACATCCGGGGGTCAAATTTATTTCGGTAATTTTGTCAGGTAGGCTTGAAAATAAACAAAAACGTTAATGTTAAACAATGATGTTCATATTTAATAATAAAAAAAATTAGTTATTTATATTTAGATGTGTTTAATAAGGCATTTGATTTAAATACCTTTAAATATAATAATTAAAATAATAATAATAATAATAATAATAATAATAATAAAATATAACTACTATTCTTATAAGCAACAACTAATATCTTTTTTTAAACTTTTAATGTTGATTTAACCCAAATTATCAAATTGGGGGATCAAATTATTCACAAAAAACTCTTTTCGAATATGCCAAACCACTATCGTCCCATTTAAAAAAGAGTTATGTCTGGAAATAAAATTTTGAAATCTTTGTACCTTTCTGGGAAAAAACACAAAATACAAAAAAATAATTAAAAATATTATTCCACCCCCCCTTACTCAACATTGGTTGTTTTAACAGGGCATGGGACTCAGATTAATTTTAAAAAATTTAAATTTTTTTAAAAAAATTCAAAAGTTGACAAACGGTATCTTTTATTAAGATTGTCATTTTCTATCGAAGAGATAAAAAAAAACAGGGGGTTCCATTTAAAATTCAAAAGTTAAGGTAATTTTCGGTAAAAACCGAAATCATCAGAAACGATTAAAAACGTCTTTTTTAAAAAAAAAAGTTACAGGGGGGAAAACCCCCTTTGAGAAACACCCGGTTTTTATATATATATATATATATATAATATATATATATATATATATATATATATATATATATATATATATATATATATATATATATATATATATATATATATATATATATATATTAAATA
>JAHBCN010024010.1:0-12298 GCA_019359885.1 Listronotus oregonensis | reverse complement strand
AAAAAAAAAATTCAACTATGGTAAAAAAAGGGTTTTTTGGTTTAAAAAACTTGGAAGGAGAGGTGGGTATTAATTCTGGAGATACTGGGGTTCAACAATAAAAATGTTAATATTCCCACCAACCCAATGATCTGATTTAAAGCGGGGGGTGGTAATACCCCCAAACTTGACTTGAAACCTTTGTTTTTTTGGGGAATTTTCCTAATTTCAATAAGGCCCATTTTATACCCACAAAATTTCTTTTAAATGTGAAGGCGGGAAAATGAAAGAATAGTTCCACGGTGTCATCTTCTTGTTAAAGCCTGTGCAAATTTCTGTGTCGATTAAATCCATTTTAAATATTTTTCGTAGCCCACAGTGACCATTGGGGTTTAACGATGTCCAGAAGGGGTTTTCCTTCTGACATCAACATTTTTCCCTTTTTACCTTTCTTGCCAGAAATTTTTTTAAGGTTTTCAATTTTGCTGTTGTAATCCAAGGGGGTGGGACCGGCGTTTGTCACGTAGCCCCCTGGCTGGATTCCAGGTTGTCATAGTCATTAAACCCCAAAACGCTAAGAAAAAATTAAATTTTTCGTATTCACAACATCAATAAGAATGCTAAGAGTTGTAAAGGCCGTAGCCAGTGGGGCGCAGGGGTCAGAACCCCCGAATTTTCACAAAATAAAAAATTATGAATAAAAGAATACAGATTTAAATTAAATGAAAAAACTGTTCCATAGGGAAAATTTTGGAAGCAGGTTGAGGCGGAAAACAAAACATTGGCCAAACGCGTGCCGGCACGATGCAGTTTTGTTTAAAGGGGTATCGAGGTTGCAGCGCAAATCGCGGTTTTAAACTGAGTTGCAGTATCTTTAATATTATAGGGAAAACAAAATTCATCCTATTTTACCTCCGGTATATTTTGAAAAAACTTTGGACACTAATTTTGATTTTTTAGGGGGATCTCTTCATTAAGGTAAATACAAGGTTGTCCCAAAAAGTTATTGGTTGTACTTTAGATTTTTAAATGGAAACCTCCATTTTTTTTTTTTTTTGATTTCCAAAAATTTATAACTTTTGTTAATAAAGTTTATCCTATCTTCAACGTAATAAAGTATTTACAAATAATAAAATTCCAGAAAAAAGTGATAATAAGGAAATATCAAAAATAATAACCAATTGTTTATATAACGACTTTAAAATTAAAAACAACCCTCCTAAATTAAAAAAAAAAAAAGCAACCTACAGTCATACGCAAATTAAAGGTAAAGTAAAAATTAATTTTCTATTAATAGGTGGTAATAAATGCTGAAAGTGTTGTCCATTTACCTAGGAAAAAAATATTTTTTCTATGTATTTTAAAAATTTTCAAGCAGTATGAAATTAATTTTCTACGTTCAGCCGTAATCCGCTCCCGAAGATCTTAAATAGAATCTAACTTCGTACTAAAATCTTTACTTTTCAAATACCCCCAAAGAAAGTAATCAAAGAACTTAAGTCCGGAGTCTCGGCGATCACTCAATGGGGTCGTCTGCCGATCAATTGATTGGGAAATGCGTGTCCAAAAACTATCGTACTGAAGCCCTGTGGGGGTGCACCATCTTGTTGGAAATAAAGATCATTTTCATTAGAATTAACGCTATTTTCTATTATTTGGGAATTCGTGGTTCTATTGTATTTTCTAACATGTCCGTAAGCGCCCTAAGTTTTAGGAATAAAGGAAGATCCTACAATATGATTTACGAAAATGCCGGCCCACACATTTTTTTTTTTCAGGAGATTTCGGTTGTACTTCTCGAAACAGATATTTAGTCACTCCAATATCGACAATTATTTTACAGACCTGTAAATAGACCGTACACTCATCCGAGAAACAAATATTAAATAAAATGATTGATTGTTGATTAAAAGTTGGGACACAATCGTCTTCATGAACTCATGGACAAGTTTTTTTCTTATACGGGTGAAATTAATTGTCTTTCAAAATTCTCTGGCGTTAAGCATGTAAATCCTAAAGAAGAGCCATCCACGAGTGCCCTGGGTATCGTCAAGTGCTACGTGTTCCATCACTGATAATTCTGGGACTTCATTTCTAACTGGTCGATTTTTTAAGGCATTAGGGAATATTAATAAAGATCCACTTTCTTTTAAATTTTCCTTAATTGCCACATACCATGTTAATATTTTGTCTGAATGTAATGCATTAAAAAACCGGACAGTAGCTTTTAATCCCCATTTTAATAATAGAGATTATTATTTTTTCCCTTCTTGAACGAATAAAAGTTTAATATTCATCAGAACTAGGTAAGTTTACAATTTGAAACGACAAAGTTTTCCATGATATATGATGACACTGATGCTATATGTTTTCTTGATGGTATCCATGATTATTATTTTTAGCCATGCAATCGATTATTTTAAATATTGAGTTAAGTTGGTCAAATTTTAACATAAACTTAAATAACTTTACAACAATTAAAGATAGGTATAAACTTTATTAACAAAAGTTACTAAAAACGTCATAGAGAATCCAAAATTTTTAAAAAATTGGGGTTTCCATTTAAAAATTTTAAGTGTAATGCAATATCTTATTTTTGACCACTTGTATTGTACGGCTATAGATAAAAATGTCAAGAAATCAAAATTGACGTGTCCGAGCGTTTTTCCCAAAATATACCAGGAGTCACAAATAAGGGTGCGACCTTTTCGTTGGACCCGTATGTAGTACCCCGAAAAGATCACCCAATTTTGCAGAGTCGATACCCCTGACACAAAAGGCTAACCCCCCCCAAAAATTCTTCCTGGCTACGGCTTTGGTTGTGAGAGACAACTTGCAAACAACTTTCACGCCTGAAGAATTGTAGATATAAAACCACATCCGCCAAAAAGCCCAGATTTAGTACCTTCCGATTATTTTGCTTAAAACTTTAAAAAATCTTTGAGCAATCTTGTAAATTTTACACATATTGGCAACAGCGCTTCAAAGTGTTTACTCCTGAAAATAATATAATTATCATCAGCTGATGTTTTAAAATATTTATTAGCATTTAATTAAGTACAATCATGGGCGTATCATGGGATAATTAAAAGAAAAAACAGGAAACTAAGTTTTTGTTTCGTAAACTTTATTTTACAAAAAAGAACAAATACATAAGTTACAATGTTTGTTTGGTGAGAAAACGATTATTATTACAAATTTACAGTATTTTACAGTTTTTCTTTTAGATACAAAAAAGGAGAGGTTTACACAGCTATATTTTTATTTTATTCCAATACACCTATGTACATAAATATCACACACCCGGAGCTGTGCATAATCGTGACGTTCGTTTTAACGGCGCATTTATGATAAAAAAAATAGCTCTACTATGGGAAATTAAAACCTATTGACTTTTTAGCCATCAAAAGTGCCGAGATGATAATTTTTTAAGTTTTTCAACAAAATTTTTATTTTCCCGCTCTTTTAGGATATCGTCGTATTTTTTTCGAAAAGTACATAAAAAACATATATATTGTAAATTTTCAATTCCTCGTAAAAATGAGAAAATTGAGATCATCAAGTCCTAGGTCTTCCTGGAGTGTACCTAGTACCGATGCTGCATTACCTCTTTGAAGGGCTAAACCAATTCTTTGGATAATGAAAGTTCGAGATTTTTTGCATGGAAATTTTTTGCAAATTTCACTTATAAAACCATTAGCCTCACCCTGAAAGGACCAAAAGTTTCAACAGCATAAGAAATGAAGATAAAGCTGTCTTCAAGCTCTTTATATTTTAGATGTTTTTTATTTTTGACAAGACTAGCACGTACTAAATTAGAAGTTTGTCCATACAGGATTTTGCAAGTGTATGGCTGCAAGTAGCGTCCCAAAGTAATTGTTTTCCATATTTTCAGGGAATTAAGGTCATTCCATCTACACGTTTTCCATCGCTTCTGCAAACTCCAAGAGGCTCTAACACAGAAGCATTTTCGCCTCAAACGCAGGTGTGCTTTCCACACACAAGCAGACAAAGTCTGAGAGTAATGGAAATATGGAATATTTTGTTGTCTAACAAATTTCCCAAGGACGAAGATGGAAGTGCGTTAATCCAAGCATTACTTTCAAGGGCTTAGAGAGCAAGTAGTGCCTTATTTTCACTTGTCTGGCATATGTTTGTAACATATTTGTGACGAGCTTGGCAAATCAAAAAGTCAAAATCTTTCTGTTTTTTTTTGGTAATTCTTGTGGTTGATTTTGAAGATTGCAAACATAAAATAAAAAAATCGTTAAAAAAACTAGAATTTTATCATTTTTTGATTTTTAAAGGTCAAAAAGTCATCTCAATTTTGATTTTTAAGAAAATTAATCTTTTTTATTTTAAGTCCGCCGTAAAAATAAACCAAATGAAAAAAAAACTTCAATTTTTCGATTTTTTATAGTCAAAAATAGGGGTGGACTCCACTTTCAAATAATTACCCAAATTACGAACCTAAATATGAAAGCTAAATATCTGTGAAACTATAAAGGTGAATTTTTCTTATTTTTCTTGTCTTACAATTAACTTGTAGTTAAAACAGCTGGTCTAAGCGCATTGGTAACTATGACGTCACTTGACACAACCACTAATTACCGGGCGGTTTATACCACCCACTCGCATGGAAGGGCTTAAAATTATTTTGATCTGTGCAATAAAAAGAAATGTTGCATTAACTTAAAAAAGCCTTGCTTATAACTTTCAGACTTCAATTTTTTGTTAGAAATAAAGTTATCAGTTTAAAAAAAAAACAAAATTCAAAAACACAATTTGACTATAATTTAGACCAGGGGTCTCCAAACTTTCCAGCCTTAGGGCCATACTGATTACTCCAGTAAGTTCCGAGGGCCAAAACCATATTATCATTGTTGCCGGTGGTAAGAAGTGAAATAGTCCACTGATGAAAAAAAAAAGTCCGAAAAAGTACACAACGTTTAAAAAAGGCTGCAAATCGGATTATAGTCCGCAAAACGGCAACACTGCATATTATTAATTTTCCTGTCATTATCTGTAATTTCTAGATTAGTCGTAGAGTACGAGCCATGAGGAGTAACGTGACACGACATCTGGTGGACACAAGCGGAAATAGGTAGTACCTTCTATCGCTAACAGATGGCGCTAATAGCACGTACAGAATAATCTCGTTGGTTCGAGAAAGTTCTGGTGTCTTCCACTCACTTCTAGATGGCAGTAATTGGAATATATAAGAAGGCTAGTGGCGCAACCACAAGTCAGTTCCTATGACACTGTTGTTAAATAAAATATTGCATACCTCCTTAAAACGTGTTTGTGCGTGTTTAAGTTTAAGACATCTTTATAACAGTATTTTGATTTGAATTGTTGCTTTTGTGTGTGAATTAGTAGTATGGAAAAGAAGCGAAAAATTGATAGTGAATGTAGAAAATTCAAAGATCAGTGGAACATTCAGTATTTCGTAATTGAGTCCAGTAACAAGGCGCTATGTTTGATTTGCAATGAAAGCATAGCCGTTCTCAAAGAATATAAGATTAAACGTCATTATGAAACAAAACATTTTCAAAATTACTCAAAATATACAGGAAGTTTGCGGACAGAAAAATTCGAAGCTATGCGCACGGATTGAAATCGCAGCAATCTTCATTTACCAAACTCAAAACTGAACAAGAGGCTGCAACTCGTGCCAGCTTTCGTGTGGCTCTTGAAATTGCAAAACGTGGAAAACCATTCACCGATGGAGAAATGATCAAAGAATGCATAATTGCAGTAGTCGAAGAAATGTGCCCTGAAAAGGTAAATTTATTAAAAACTGCCAGTATGTCAGCAAACACTGTGGCTCGAAGGGTAGAAAACATTGCTGAAAATATATCCTCTCAACTGTTCGACAAAAATGGACATTTTGAGTGGTTTTCTTTGGGCTTGGATGAGTCAACAGATGTGTCAGATACTGCTCAGGTGTTGATTTATATTCGAGGAGTAGATAAAAGCTATGAAGTGCACGAAGAACTTCTTGATATGTATAGTATTCATGGCACAACTACTGGTACAGATATTTTAAAGGAGTTGAAATGGCCATTAATCAAAAGAACCTTCGATGGAAAAACTTGAAATGTATTACAACTGATGGAGGCAAAGAGGGGGAAAGATAAAGGAGTGGTCGCTCTTGTGTCAAAGGCTGTAGAAAATGACGGTGGTTCAAAACCATTAGTCTTACATTGTATCATTCATCAACAGTCTTTGTGCGGAAAATGTTTGGATATGTCTGACGTTCTGAAACCAGTCATATCAACTGTTAATTTTATCAGATCTTTTGGGCTGAATCACCGACAATTCCGACAATTTATTGAAGAGATTGGAGAAACTGACTTACCTTATCATACTGCCGTACGCTGGCTTAGTTGTGGGAAAGTCCTTCAGCGCTTTTTTGAACTTCGAGCAGTGATCGAAATTTTTTGAATGAAAAGCATCGCTGAATTACAAAACAACGCATGGCTGTGGAAGTTAGCATTCTATGTTGATTTGACAAAACATATGAACGAACTGAATTTGGGATTGCAAGGAGAAAACCAGCATCTTCCTGATTTATACACTAATATCAAATCATTCCGGAAGAAATTGAGACTGTTTCAATCACAACTACGAAGTAAATGTTTTTCACATTTTAAAACATGTGAAATATTCAGCCACACTACTGAGACTGAGTTTCCTATCGATTTTGCAATCGAAACTTTGAGTGCTTTGAAGATAAATTTTGATACTCGTTTCTCGGACTTTGATGCCATTGAGAATCAAATTAAGATTTTTCAGAATCCTTTTGATACTGACATTGAAACCCTAGCCCCGGAACTTCAAATGGAAATTATTGATCTACAATGCAGTGATATAATTAAGAACAAATATCAAAACTCATCTTTGTTGGAATTTTATAAGAGTCTTCCACTGACACAATTTGATAATTTGTAAATTTGCTCGTGGTCTGTTTTCTGTTTTTGGTACTACTTATTTGTGTGAGAAAACCTTCTCCAAAATGAAGTACACAAAAAATGTTTACAGATCGAAATTAACTGATGAGCATCTTAAATCTCTTTTAATAATTGGTACAAGTAAAATTAGTCCACAACTACAAACTATTGTCAGTGGAAATTCTCAATTACATAAATCTCATTAGTATTTCATATGTCATTATGTTTGTTATAAGTTATGTGATTATTTAAAATGTATAAAATGTTAGTTGGATTCATTTCAATAATTTGTTAGTTATTATATTATACTGAAGTTAAATTTTCTGCATATTATACATGTCTTTACTCATTACAATTCTGTGTTTCTTTATCCAACTTATCACAAAAACAATAACAATAAGCCTACAAGAATGTTATGAGTTAGCGGAGTTAGCCCATGACCATATCAATGTAGATGTCGTATTAATAATTATTCAACATAAAATTAGAATACTTCACTAAACTAAATTTAATTTGCTATAAAAATTATTTGTTCTCTAAAAGGAGTTTTCAAGTATGCTAGCTCTCCGCGGGCCGGACAAAATCTGTCCGCGGGACGGATGTGGCCCTCGGGCCGTAGTTTGGAGACCCCTGATTTGACCATTGTATTACAAAACCAATGAAATATTTCTTTTGGTAAATTTGTAAATTTTCATTTAAGGGGTATTCTAGTGTAGAGGTATAAATTTTAGGTGATTTTGGAAGTGCCGTAAAAAAAGGCAATTAATATTCCATTTTTTATGAGTTATTTATTAACATTACAAATATACAAAAGAAAATAAAAAATAAAAAAGTTAAAAGTTCAAAAAATTAGCAACTGATAAGGTGGGGGGGGATCACAAAAAATTGGCCCGTGACCATAACCTCGATTTCTTCGGTTCTACTGGACCGATTTACATGAAATTTTTTGAGAGTATTTTTTATAGACTGGTCTAAGTCCGGTACTATCCGCATCCCCAATTTTTTAATTTTTACTGTTTTTAAAAAATTCGAAAAAGTCAAAAAAAGTGGTAAAAAAATGCTTTTTCAGGCAGCCGCCATTTTGTGATTTTTTTTGTTTTAACTTTTCCGTAGTTCCGAACATTGCGACATTACTCTACATTGATAATCTTTTTTGTTTTTTTTTTTAATTGGTAGGACGGTTGGAATCGTGAGCATGGTCACGGGCCAAGTTTTTGAGACCCTCCACTTCATCAGCTGCTAATTTTTTGAATTTTCAAACATTTTTTATTCTTTATTTTTTTCTGTAGGTATTTTGTAATGTTAATAAATAACTCTTAAAAAATGGATGGTAAAAATATTAATTGCCTTTTTTTACGGCACTTCAAAAATCACCTAAAACTCATGCCTCTACACTAGAATACCCCTTAAAACTGTTAAAAACCATTAAATTTTAATTTTAGAACTCGCTTTTTTTTCTTTCTTCTAAAAAATGGTAATTTTTGAAATACTGTAGTATTTTTGAGGAGGTGCGATAGGAAATCTTAAAATATAAATTGTTTTATCAAATTTTTCACTAAAACAACTTCAAATATAAAATTAAATATTTTGAAACCAGAAATAACCAGAACGATTTTCCAAATAAAAAAATCATTATTTGATAACCTAATTAAATTGCATAATGAAAGCTTGCATATTGAATATACATTTTTTTAAATTTTAATCACAAAAATACACTTCTCATTACTTTTAATGATAATAAGTGTAATTAAAATTAACACTAATTAATATAACTATACTTTATTATAGTTTGGTTTTCTCGAAGTCATAGGGATGGGCGGTGACTATCAATGCTGGGTGAAATCGAACTTCTTGTACATCTGATGTTCGAATAAGTTTGTTATGTGGTTATTAACATTTTGTTTCGGGAAGCTACGGCCCTTTTGCCCTTATGTCGATGCCCAGTGTCGATTTTCTCTTCATAGTTTCATAGGGTTCGTTTAAATCAAAATGTTTTGCTGCCGATATCAATATCGGTTGATCCTTAGTTTTAACACGGGATTTTCGCAATAGACTGTGACACCCTTATTCAAGATGGGTGAGCTTGACGTTAGTTGTAGCCAGTAGCGGTTTTACAATAGGGGCACTCATCAGGGCTAATGCCCAGGGCGGCAAATTAATCGGGGAGGCGAAGTTGCTTTCAAAAGTGAATTTGTGTTGGAGTTATCTTCATATTAAGATAAATGAAATAACTTTTTTCATTATCAAGATTATGTTTAGAATTATTATACATGTTGCAATTGTATCAACAAAAAAGTTCTATAGTGTCTCAAAATGTATAAATTAACAGCTGCAAAATTCACAGGTCTGGAGCAAGGAAGTTTAAAGGTGTATGGAAGCCCAATACTGAAGAACAAAATTGTCCAGGCGTGCAGGGCAGGTGGTTGGCCCCGCGGAATTTGCCCAATGAATAGTAGGTCAGGGCCGGATTTCCATAATTCTTTGTTACTATCTATAAAATTGACATCATCAAATGTCAAATTCCAACATTCACTGTTTTTTTTTTATTTTTTGCACAAAATTGTTGGTTATTAAAGGATACTACTATAGAATATTTAAAATTATTGTGTAATATTAGATTTTATATCATCTGATAATAAAACTAAAACCAATAAAGGAAAGAAATCGGGTGTTTATAAATTAAAATGTAATGACTGTCCAAAAATTTACATAGGACAAACGGGTAGGAATTTCGATAAACGTGTTAATGAACATCATTCTAGTTTTGTTAAAAAGAAAAAAGATTCTAATTACTCCAACCATTTAATAGAAGAACAACATTCATTTAATTTTAAATATGACATTCTACATATTGAACACAAAAGTGTAAAATTAAATTTGCTAGAATCCATGGAAATAAACAAGCTCAAAAATTCCAATATTTTTTTAAACAATCAATTAGACTTAAATTCTTCTCCGTTATTGAATCTGTTTTATTAATAGGTAAATATAATAATTAGGTTTTTCCTATTGTAAATATCTACCTGCTTATTTTGTGCATGTTGGTTGTAAGTTTTAGTTTATAGTAATACCAGTTTTTAAACTCCTTTGATGAAGCAACAGTGTTGGAAACATGTCGAGTTTTCTTTTGTATAAATAAAACTTAAAAATAAAAAATTGTGGAAGTTTGAAAAGTATTATTTCTTTTCTAAGTTATCACTCCTCTATAAAATGTTATTTTTTTTATCTTGGGACAGTCCACGATGCCTAACAATAAGTACTAACGTACCGTGGGTGTCTTAGGTGTGGCGAGAGAAGCAAACGCTTCAACTTCGGGGTAAATCGACGGTCGGCGGTCGGCGCAATATATCGAATATCGACAGGCGTTGATCGGTCAATGTTTCATATGTCGAATTATATTCCGAATATGAAGATCTTCCGGAATACGAATATTCGAATATTAAAATCATCCGAATATGCCCATCACTATCATAGACCATTCCTTAAATAAAAAAATCATGAAAAGTTCTTTGTCTTCCTAATAATAAATTGCGCATTAAAATCACACAAAAAAATTTAACCCTTAAAAACCACCCCTCATCTTCAGATCAATGAAAAAAATATTGTGTTGTCACACGGGACTTGGAGATTGGGAGGAGAAGGAAAAATTTCTGCGGGCAGCAGGTTCTATAGTCTTGACACTCTAGGGAAGAAGGAACGAAGAAAGCGGGAAGTTCGGGGTCTCTTTAACTAAACTGTAAAAGGATGCATAAAAGTTGCACTAGGTGTTGCTCGGTTGGGAGCTGCCAGAGAAGAAATTATACTGGCCAACTCCTCCGAGCAGAAGCCGTGAAAATACCTATAGAAGAGCGACAGATCCCCGACGGTGGAAAAGAAGAGAAAGCCTTTCTGTGAGCGTGGGATCATTAATAAGACGAACGGCTCTTCTTTGAATGGAGTCCAGAATGCTAAGTGTTGTAGGGGACGCCATTTCCCAGACATGAGAGCAATTAATATTCTAAAGAGGGTCTGATTTGGGATACATACAAAGTATACAGATTGGACGAAGAGAAATACTTGCTGGCTCGAGAGAGGAATCCAAACTTTTTTGAAGCTGCCGAGGCTATTGATGTAATGTGTTTGTGCCAGTCGAGGTTATTCTCAAAAGTAACGCGGACATGATTAAACGACTCTGTTCTGCAGAATTTGGCCGCTCATATGTAACGAATGAGCTTTGACAGATTTTTTCGCGACAGCGAACATGACTGTTTTTTCGAGGCATTAAATTGAACAAGATTTTTGGCGAACCAATCCAAGATAAGTTGGAGGTCTTGTGAGTTGATATGATATAAAGAGCCTTCTGAATTTCGCGCAGTATTTTTAAAAGTTGTAAAGTGGTTCAAATAAAAAAAAAAAAAATATCGGTATATTGATTTGGGTAGAGTCTTGGAGGGGGAGCGATCGATGCTTTTAATTTTCACAAGGAACTGCCTGGATGTACAACTAAGACCCCTGAATTTGCCCAGAATTTTTGAAGTTATTTAAATATAAAAAAACCTTTTTTTATTTTTCGACAACAATTAATATCTCTCGAACAAACCCAGAAATTTTGAAATGTTAGGGGGACGATCAACGGGTTTTTTTTTTTAGTTTAAGAGCTGTTTAGTTTTTGGAATCGGTCGGTACAGCCGTTTAAAAGTTATTAAAAAAAATATATATATTTTTGTAATTTTTCAATATCTACCGATAGGAATCGTTTCGAAAAGTATAGAAAATCTAAGTTTGGTGAAGCGCTTTAGGATACAAATGCCTAAAGTGAGGTAATTTAGTAGAGGCTGAAATTGAGGCACGACTCGTAAGGAACTTTATATCAAAACTATAATTTTATGTAAAATTTCGGTAATAGGGCGGCATTTTCTTAAGTGCCCAGGGGCGGCGCTAAGGTTAAATCTGACCCTGGTTGTAGCACATCTACCCCGTGGTTAAACTCCCACTACTTTACCTATTTCTTTTGCTCCTATATCATAATAGCTGCATTCTAGTGTGAGTGGTCGATAAAATGACTTATGAATAGAACCCTGCCAAAAATGTATATACTCCTAGATTAATTACCCTGGTCAAAAATATAATATTGATCATTGACCCGGTTCTTATCTCCCCACTGTAACTTATAAAAAATTCAAAATACAATATTATTCTTTAACCTCTAGATGTTTAATTGTTTGGGGTCGACAAAAATAACACATCAGGCCCGTAGCCAGGTTAGACTCGAGGGGGCACAGATATTTTAAGGGGGCGAACATTTTTTTAATATTATATTATTTCGAGATTTATTTTATTTAATAGTTACAATTGTTTAAATAGGTATATACATATTTAGGTATAAT
>JAHBCN010024009.1:0-12201 GCA_019359885.1 Listronotus oregonensis | reverse complement strand
GTTGCTTGCTTAGATTTAAAGTTATGTTAAAAGTTTCCTTGTTTACATTGTATAAGACTTTAGGGCAAAAATTGTAAAGACATTGGCCAAAAGTATCTTAAAAACATGGCAGCTGTGCGATTAAATTAAATTAAATTTTGCTTTTAAAATTTTTTCTTGTCTTTGTTCCAAAAGCAAATTAATCTAATATTTGGAAACCAAACGATAGTTGAATAATTATAGTATAATTATTATTAATATTTACATACACACATTTTTTGGTTTTGTTTACTGACAGTAAATGTGAATCTGCATATATTTGGATTTTGTCAAAGGTAAAGTGTTTTGATTAACTACTTGTTTAAATAATAACAAAAACAAATAGACCCAGATTATAACTTTGCAGTATACTGGATAAAACGTCAATGCTCCAAGAAATTTATTTTTAAACCGCAATTTGTGATTTTGAGCACTTAGTATAATTTTTTAAATAAATGTAAAATTTTAAAAAAGAACACATTTCCATTTTTTTATCATTTTATAAAAGTCTTTTTGACGTTAGGATTAAAATATTTTTAAAATAATAATTTTATTTACAAGCAGTACTAACTCTTGATCCAGAAATTTGAGAATAATTTAGTACTATAAGAGACCTTACACTTGACAAAATATAAATAAGTATTTTAAATAATCTTAGAGATATTTTAAAGACATACTTACTTTTAAAATTAGCAAGGTCGTAGTGAAATATTAAATAATAGTATTAATTTAAACGAGAAAATTAAAGAACCTTTTCTAAAAGCGGGGAATATTTTTACAGTTTTTCTTGGACTCCTTATCATAAAAATACCGCAAGGACCCTTTTAATTAATATAAATGGCGAATATATATTTTATTAAAACGTTAAACAGATTCGGCATAACTTTATTGTATTTATTTTCCAAAAAAAGTTATAAGAAAATATGTTTATATAAAAAATAAACATTTTATGAGAAATGCTCGTTTTAAAATACATAATACCAATCTAACATATTTATTTGGTACCTTTTTTAAAAAATAGTCCAAATATTGTTACCAAAAACTACAGCTTTAATCTTCTATTATTGATTACATGTGACTCAAGGTTTAATTGCTCTGTTTTGGTACACAATAATTTCTTAAGCTTAAATTTGGTCAATGCTCGAGTACTTTAAAACTCAATTTTTAACACAAACTTTATTTTCCTTTGCAATAACGAGCATTGTGATCGTGTTTATTATTTGCAGATAGAATAACTTTATCTTTAGAAAAAACTTTGTTGGCAAAAAGACATGACATGCATCAGCCATAACTAGACAAGGAACGTCGTATCACACTAATAATTTTCAATTATATTCAAATAAAATATTTACATCCCAATTATATTATTAATCTTAAAGCTGTAGTAAAAAGGTACCCCTTCCAAACAAGTCACTATGGGAGTACAACCATTCTTTGAAAAATAAAATTACGAAATGCAAAATTCTACAGTATTTGCTTTTTATATTAAATTAAAAAAATAATAAAATACAAGTACACTTACTGTATGGCACTTGTAACAGTGAAAAACTTGATAGATTTCATTTTCATTTTCTTTGGGTTACCAAGTAAAGAAACCAAATTCTATTGCATGCACGAAATACCATTTTATTTTACTTCAATTACATACTGGGTTAATATTTTGTTTTTTTAGAGCCTACTCTACAAATAATTTGTAAATTTATAAGCTAGAAAATTAGCCGATATAAATCATTCTTTATTTGTTTCCTTAGGGCAACAGAAAATGCCACTATAATTTCTTTCTTTATAGACTAGTATCTAAAAAAGTCTTGAATTTTTCAATTTGGCCACCTCCTATTCTTACAAATGTTTAGACAAAGGTCATTTACTTTTCTTTAAAGACTCACAATTTTTAGCTTTAAGAATTTATCCACTATCTGTAGGAAAAAAGCATTCTTACTTATCAGATTTGTGTGTAAACTTTTTTAACATCCTTAATTTATTTTAACACGTTAACGACACGCCCAGATATTTGAAACTTTACTCCTGGACCATGGTATTTTTTTTCTAAATTACGGTAAGAGACATATTTATAATATACTTTTTTGACAAATAAGTTGTTGGAAAGAAGTTTTTAGTAAAAAAAACATGCGCACCAATTTGGTACACGCGGTCTGAGCAGAAGAAAAAACAAGTTAAGTTTACCACAGACCATGTGTACCATATTGGGTCACACCCAGAAATGTTTCTTTTACATTTTATTTTCACAAAATAAACTAATAATTCTCATTATAAACATAAAATATTATTCTACACATACAAAAAATAAAATTACCTCACCATTATTACTTAATGGAAGAAGTATGGATTTCAAAAAAACATTTTACACACATAAATGCTATATTTTCAGAGCATGCAGGGCAAAATGAATATATTTTTTTGGCATTTTTCATAGCTGATTGGCGCCCTTCTCTTTCTGCGAACTTTTTATAACAAGTTGAACACCTGCCTCGAGTCTGCTTTTCTTCTAAAACATGTTGCACTCTAATGTTATTTGTGGGTTCGTTGTCCAACAAAGCACAAACGATATTTTCGCGAAATTCTGTAATACTCATGTTCTTTCCAGTTACTTCCTTAAACACGACCAAGGCATTGACTAAGACAGTGTTTGTCAATAGTTCGACGACAATTTTCCTATACCATTTGACTCCGCGGCGTACTGGAGAACTATAAGCAGCTTTTTGATCCGAAATATCGACAAAGCCTTTTGCCGTATTGTAATCCACTATTGTTGATGGTTTCAAAATATTACCTCTTCTTGTTGGAACCTCAACCATTTCTGGGATAGCTTGCGTTGTCAAAAATAGAACATCGCGCTTGTCCCTCCATTTCCCAACAACAACTTTCGTGTTGCTTTTTTGCATTTTCATTTCGCCCTTTTTCAATTTAGCACTTGTAACTGCCTTCGGATTAAGTTTTCGATTTTGACGCAGAGTGCCAACTAAATGTGTCTGGCTTTGATTTAGCTCATGTGCTAGACCAACACTTGTATAAAAGTTATCGGTAAATAGGGTTCTACCCGTATTGAGAAGAGGTTCCATTAGTTCCATGACCACTCTTGTAGCTAATGGCTTATCAGAAATTTGCTCTCCACCACCCGCACCGCCATATATTTTAACTGCAAAAGTGTAGCCCCCATCAACACAAAGTTTGAATAGTTTAACACCGTATTTGTGCCTCTTTCCTGGAATGTACTGAAGGAAGCTTAACCGTCCCCTAAATGGAACCATTGTTTCATCGATGCATACTTTTTCCTTTGGACTGAAAATATTTTGAAATTTTTTATTCAGCATTTTTACAAGTGGAGATATCTTATATAATCTGTCACCTGGTGGGCAATCTTCATTATCAGAAATGTGCAGAAAATGTAGCAATGCCTCAAACCGATTTCTACTTATGTGGCTTAACTTTGGAACATCACTCTTATAAAGAACATTTTTACTGAAATAATCTCTAAGCGTAGGTTTTTGATCAAGTCCCATCCATATTATAAGACCAAAAAAACGCAAAAGTTCATTTTCATTTGTCTCATACCACTTAGCTAAAATAGAGTGTTCAGTAATTGAATCTTCACATATACCCTTTATTGTTTGTTGTGTAGCGTATTTGTTTGTTTCCGTAACCAGTAAATTTTGAACCTCATCGTCGAAAAACAATAGGAAAAAATCAATAGGTTTATGTCCTGTGAGGCGATTTATTTCTTCTTGTCGAAATCCTGGTCTTGCAGAAAATATAAATTTATTGAGTTTATCGAATGTGAAAACATCTGTCATACGAGATTACTATTTCGTGCAGCAAAAACAGGAGAATCAGATTCGTCTTCGGGTTCATCGTCACTTGAATTTTGTTCGAACCGTCGGTCTATTACTAGGCCCAGGTGTAGGTTCCACTTTTCTTTTTACTTGGCAAAATAACCTCATCACTACTTGTACTAGACTCACCTCTTATCTTAGCTAAAAAATGGGATCCGCGTCTGAATCGTCAAAGGTACTTTCGATCTCACTACACTCAAAATCACTATCTTCCAAGATTTGTCGAAGTTCTTCGTCAGTTAGATTTTTACGAGACATATTATTTATTTATATTTTATTATTATATATGTATATAAAATAAATTATTACACACAAACACAACTACTAAATCACACAAACTAAGGCAATTAATAACCAAAAACAATATTTATATAGCCAGAAAAATAAAACAAATTGTATAACCTAACATCATGTGTCCCGTGGCTAATGATACATCGCAGCAGCTTTTTACTTTTTTTTATTGTCACGTTTGCAATATTAAACTTAAAAATGTAATAATAAAATATTATAATAGTATAAAGTTCACTGATAAATTTAAAAACTAATAATTTTTTTAATTACTATCAGAAATTAAAAAAAAATAATAAAAAAACTCGACCCAAGACATTTTTTTGTTTTTCTGGGACCAGACCAACTTAACAATACATATAAAAAGCACGTAGCTGCGGCCCTGTTAGACCCACACGACTTGGAACATTACAATGCACTGTGACCAAATAGGGTCACACGGTCTGTGCAGAAACCAGGGTGTGCACCAATATGGTACACATGGTCGTTAACGTGTTAAGAAAGATTGAGAATCTTTAAACATTTAGCAGCTTTATTAAATTTTTCATTAATTTTTCTTATAAGGTTTGCTTTTATCTCTTAGTTATTAAAATTCTGTTCAACTAAAAACTGATCTTTGTCAAAGTTTAATACCGTTAATAAATCTATCTAGTTAGCAAGCTTACTAGATTCCTAATATTAAATTTTATATTGGCGTAATCATATCTTAACTTAAAATTACCAATATAAATTAACTCAATATGATAATAAAAACAATCTATTAACAAATCTATTAGCAAACCAAGGGCTAGCCGTTTTAAACGGAAGTCACTTGATACACACAAACAGACGCACGCAGGCACGCACGCACATACGCTCATACGCACATAGGCACGCGTGCACACCGACACACCTACACTCACACCCAAACACACACGCGCGCACACCGACACACCTACACTCACACCCAAACACACACATAAAATTCATAAAAGCTAAATTTAATGGGAAATCTAGAATTCGGATTATCTTTAGTTGTTATACCTACAAATGGTAACTACGATACGAATGATACTACATAATCCAGATGATTAATTAAGCGTCAAAGATTTTAGTACGGAGCCCGAGCCGCGATATATAAATTTAGCCTCATTTTAAAGTGCTGTAACTCTTTACCAAATTAGTTTTTGGTAAATATTCTAGATTTAAATATGTTATTTCTGAGATTAACATGAATCCACTCTTAAACAGAACATGTTTTCGAAATTTATTTCAAAACTTGCGATGCTAGACTTTTATAAGGTTTTTAAATGTGATTTTTGAGATCACCTCAGGCGACTTATAAATGGGACATCTAATTGTAATTTTACAGTTTTCACCAGTACCGTTTAATAATTTCTCTGCTTACGGAATATAAAAACGTATTTAAATTTTAAGTTCATTTTTGAATGACATCCTGAATAGAAATAATTAAGTGTTGTATTTAAAAGGTCCCTAGGGTTATATAAAAGATAACAAAAGTTATGAAAATCAAACAATCAGAATTTTTAACATAAATGCAAGTAAAAATGTATGTCAGTTTTTGGATACCACACTTTATAGTAACGAAAAAAAAAATTTTCATTTTATTTTTTTTGTTTCCGGCCTTAGAAAACAAATGTAAGGTGTGTTTCCCTATTTCATGATCTTAATAGGCAGATATTTTAAAATTTCTTATCTTAATTTTCGAAAATCAATGTGATGCTGGTTAAGAATCTTAGGTAAAAATTTGCTTCCGATTCGGGAAAAAAGAATTTTAGGCTGGCTAGGTCAAAATTTGAAAATTAAGAATCTTGGGTGAAAATTTAAAAGGTCGTTTACAAAATGGCGGTTTTTGGCATTTGTCTCAAATAAGAAATATAAGAAATCGATTTCTTTTTGAAATCGGCTCTTTTCAAAAAGGAATCGATTCCGGATCATTTTAAAATTTATATAGCGAATCCGCATCACGGATCTTCTTTTTAAAAAGTAATCGATTCGATTCCACAAGGATTCGATTCCTACCCAGCTCTTCTTCCCGGAATACTTAGTTATGACTATTAAAATCAATTTAAGAATTATCTCTTCATTTTATCACAAGGTTCAAGAAACCTTTACTTAGAAGTAAAAAGCTTATTTTAACGAAAATAAATCGTTGGAAATAATAATACGATGCAGATCTTCAGGTCATCTTTGGCCTTAAGATACATACCGAAGGCATGGAGAGAGGTTAGAGTTGTCTTCTTACCCAAACCTGGAGGATGAACTACTCCACCCCCAAATCCTACCGATCAATTAGCCTCTCCTCGTTTTCTCTGAAAGCGCTGGAGCGACTATGCGAAAGGTTCATCAGGGACGTGGTGCTCCAGGGCAGACTACTTTACCCAAATCGCAATGCGTACCCCACAGGCAGATCAACTGATACGGCGCTTCACCTAGTGGCGGGTCGTATAGAAAGATCTCTGGACAGCAAAGAGTCCACCTTGGGCGTATTCATTGATATAGAAGGCGCGTTTGACAAAACGACCTTTTAAAAAAATTCTACATTCGCTTTCTGCCAGGAATACCCAAAAACAGTTAGGGATGGATCTTCAATATGCTCTCAAAGAGATACAGATCAGTGTAGAAATTTAAAGATCGAGCAAGGTCACGAGGATGTCCGCAGGGGGGGGTTCTCTCGCCACTACGGGAACTTGGTTCTAGACAGCCTCATCGACGCCTTAACAAGGAAAATCTTTTTACCATAAATACGCAGATGCTTGGTCTCTGTCTCGGGAAAATTTTCAGAGCGTACTCTGCGGAAAGGATGCAGACTGCCCCAGGATAATAGAAAGATGGTGTGCCGATCACGCGCTATCCATTAACCGAAAAAGACAGAGATGGTTCTCTTCACAAGAAAAAGGAAATGGTGAACTTGAACGCCCCAAGACTCCTAAACACAAACTGAGCTTCTCTACAGATGAAATACCTAAGGGTAACCTTTGATAGTAAGCTAACATGGAACCCCCACTTGGAGAAAAGACTCAAAAAGGCATACATTTCCTATAGCAGTGCCCCGGGCCCAAAGGCAAAACCGGGGAATTCCCTAGAGTCACCCTATGGATCTATACGGCCATCATAAGACCTATGCTAACCTACGGTGCTATTGTCGGGGGGCAGAAAGCCCAGCAGAGACAGTCATCCGAAAACTAGACCAAGTTCAGAGAATGGCTGGTCTCAACACCCTGGAGCCATAAGAACAACACCAACTAGGGCCATGAGGTAATCCTAAACCTCACACCCCTTGACATATTCGTCAAGGAGGTTGTTGTGACGTTATGCTCCCTTTCCGCACTGTTGGTATAATGCCTGATGAAGTTGGCGAAACAGAGCGGGCGTGTGGATTGGGGCAATGGTTCCTTCCATACTAAAAAAAGTCGACTCTATTGGGCCATATTTTGTTTTTAAACAAACCCTACAAATCATCAAGGGAGAATCGAAAAAAACCGTGGCAGGTTAATCAACATCTACACAGAGGGTTTCGAAAACAAAGAATCAGGATGTGGAATCTATTCTAGATCCCCAAGCTTAAACATCAAATGGGTGAGTTGCCAAGTGTCCCCCAAACTGAGCTCACAGGCATAACCATAGCTGCAAAAGAAATAATCAGTAGGCATACTGATAAGGTCGTGCTTATCCATACGGATTGCAGACAGGCACTCTACCTGAGAAGACCACGCCACCTCAGGTCTGGTACTAGAATGTCACCGTGCCCTTGCGGATGCTTCTAGCAGGAACGTGGTCACCCTCTGTTGGCCCAAAGGACACGCTCACCCCAAAGGCAACCGCATTGCTGACTCTTTGGGCCCAGAAAGGCTGCCGGGACCAAACCTTTTGGACCCGAGCCTTTCGTAGGTCTGACAGGGTCTGCAATGAAGGACCCTTCTTTTGAGTGTCTTTTTAACTCTCATCGATTTACAAGACGATGGGATGAAACAGTAAACTGTAACTTTTTCAGGGAGTTACTGAACTATCCTGACAAGTCGATAAACATTCGCAATGCCTAGGGCGAACCTTCGCCTAATCACGGGCGTTCTGACCGACATTGTCCATTTCTAAAAACCCCTTTTTTGAATGGGTATAAATGACACGCCCTCTATGTAAAGGTTGTGAACAGGAAGACGAGACGGTGGAGCACATCCTTTGTGACTGTCCCCCCACTCTCGTCCAAAAAAGATCCATGAGGGGCAGTATTGGCTTTCCTTAGCCGACATCAAGAGATTCCCCCCGGCGAACCTTCGTTGAGTTATCCGCTAAATTGGTAGTTTTGATTTCCACCTCTTAAAAAAATCAATTTTTCTATTTATTTTACCTGTGGTGGTGTAAGGTCCATAATTGTACCTCTTTTTCCATAAAATTGCTGCCTTGGCTATTGCAATTGAAAGTGAAGCTTGCATTTTATGGAAAATCTATACTTTACCTGACTGTCTCTAGCCATGTAGGGTTGCCACCTCTCGGTTTTACCGGGAGTCTAAGGAATCTCACGGTTGCGGAACTCATTCTCCCGGCTCCCGGACAAGCAGTAATTTCTCTCGGTTAAACAGTGCTGAAATAAAAAGCCAAAAGTTCTGATAAAAAAACAAATGGTATTTTTAAACTTTGAGCGACAAGGTGGCCACGGCAAAAATGTTATCTGTTCCGGTTAATATCCTAAAAGGATTTTCAATTTAACATCAAATCTTTGGACTGACGAATAGAACCGAATGAGGATAGAAATATTAAAAGTAGAACTAAGTGGTAAATTAAATTTTGAAGTGTCTTGCAAGCAGCTAGGAAAATTTTTGAAAAAAGGAGAATAAAAACCACTTTAGGAAGCTTATAAAACTAATAATTAAATTAAACATTTGGTGATATAATACACCGGCATGGGGTGACGGGAGATTATCTCCCCCCCCCTCTGGAGAAATGTGGTTAGTATAGATGCGCAATATGGGCAAAAAAAGCTCTTTTTATGCCCATCAAGTTATTTTTGGGGTAAGTTTTTAAATTTTGTCACTTAAAGGGCCTCGCAAATGAACTTTGCCCATGCCAGTATTTCACGGTACACCACTGATGCGATACATGTAAGTAATACGCGTTTCTTTGCAAGGAAAAATATTCTACTTTTATTGTGCACCCCCTCCCCCTCCCGCCCCTCTCGCCCCTCCCCGCCAGAACATTAAAAACTTACCCCATTCTATAATATCCCTTTTCCACAATACCTTTTTTTAAGACTAGCTCCCGGTCATCGACAATAAAAAGGTGGCAACTCTATACCCGCAGATTAATTATCTGTGAAAATTGGGATACAATTTTGTATATCTTTTTAGTAGGTATATTTAAACTGCTTGTTAATCTATTTTTCTTAAAAAAAATAACCTTACTTTTCACTTTTTTGATCAAATAATAAACATTTTTATTGTAAGATTTCAATTAGTTTCAATAAGTAGTACATCGTTATACTGTTTATTATTTTGTCTATTTTTTAAATATAACTAATTTAAAAAATACCACAAAGTAAGGTTAGAGCTTTTTTATTTGTTTGCTCTCTTTGTCATTGTATATCCTTTTCTTTGTCAAATTGAAAGAATTTAGAACTCGATTATCTGCATCCGATAAATTCTGGGCAAAACACAAGTATTAGGTACAATGAGATCTGTACAATCAGATTCAATTGTTATGCTGTAGCCTTAGTCATGGGTCTTTACCATTTTAAATGGACTTGCAAATAATACGCAATTTTATTTCTTGCTGTAGTATGTTTGCTGTAATTGAATTTTCCCCTGCACTCAATAAAAAGTTTAAATATATATATATATAAAAAAACGAATTCCGACATCCTATTTATGGTACCCTGTATAGATCCTTTTTGTCTAACAAAGTACCCCACAATTTTATTATCGGAAATGGGTTTTGGTCATTTTTTTTCAAACTTTGCATACTGATAGTTCTCAACACGCTGATCAAAAGTCTCCACGGGCACAAAGTCCGAGAACTCTCCTAACCAAAATCACCCTGAAAGGTCACCGGGGATTTTTCTCATGGAAAATGGGTTTTGGCTAATTGTTTTCAAACCTTGCATAATGATAGTTCTCAACAAGCTGACCGAGTCAGCGTACAAAACTCGAAAACCCCCCAACCCTCCCAAAATCACCCTTAAAAGTCACTGGGGATTTTTCTTATAGATAATCGGTTTTGGCCAATTGGTTTCAAGCTTTGTACAGCGATAGTTCTCAACACGCTAATCAATTTTTTGCGGCGTGAAGGCTTTCTTATATACATACTTAACAAAATTACGCCATAAAAGCTTCAAAAATTTTAATCCTTTGTTTATAATAAATTATTATAAACAATGCCTTAACATTTTTTAAACTTTTATAGCGTGATCTTGTTAAGTATAGATATATAAGAAGGGCTCCACTACGCGAAAAATGTATGCGACAATTATTTAAACATTTTTTTTTATTGTACAATGAAAACGAAAAATGTTGTTAATTAACAATTGTCTAACTTGTTGAAAAAATAACTTTAAGTAAAAAAAATATATATTTTATGTGGCGTACTCAGTTTTGATGTCGAGCGCGCAACCAAAAATGTCGCGCTAAGGCCCATTTTTAGCGTAAAATTAAACTTATTAATAATGGAGGTAGAACTCCGGGAGTTAGGTATCGGAAATTTCCTCCTCTTCAAGGATCCTTTTCGCAATTTCCGCTATCTCTCATGGTTTTTGAAATATCATTAAAAATCAAAATGCCTTTTTTATTTAATTCTTTGTTAATTATAATTACAATTTTTATTGGAAAAAATCCTTAAAACGCCTTTTTCAAATTTGCATTCCGCATACTCCTAATAAATTAATTATTCCGTTGTCAAACGGTATTATTGTTTTAATGTGGTTAAACCCATCCACAGATGCCATAAAAAACAAAATACGAATAAATTTGCTTTTCCAGGGGAACTTGATCCAGAATCAACTAATTAACGTATTTAAAGATAGCGTTTATAGATATGAGGTTATCTGGTACCTTTTCTGCGTTATTATTAACTAGCGGTAAAAGAAGAGGATAAATCATTAAAGAATTTTTTTTTGTCATGGCAGGCTTTGAGTTTTTTAATCTGTTACATTGGCATAAAAATAATATTTTTTAATACAACAAATAACCTAAAAAATATTTTGACACAGGACACGTAACCGTTGTTATGGGGACCAATTTAAAATATCAAAAAGTGAGTACAGTAATTAAAAAAAATTAAAAAATGGACCGAACAAAACTGTTTAGAATTTATTTAAAGCTTGTTTACTTAATTTCAAAGAAAAATATTAACCTTCAAAGTGGGTCTATCAAATATATATTATTAAATGCTAATCAAATGATTTTCAGTCATAAGAAAAAAATATAACGTATGAATACAGTATATCGCAAAAGCCTAATTTATTTAATGTTTATATTTTTATTTAAAATTTGATAAATAGGCATAAAACTAATTTTAAATAGTTTTGACTAATAATTTTTTTTATATTTTAATTCTTAACCTCACCTTTTGATATTCCATATCATATTGTTGAAATTTGCCGCCATAACAACAGTCACGTGACAAGTGTTAAAATATTTTTAAGTTTATTCAAGATGCACAATTGATTATCGAGCAACTTTTTTTAAAAGGAAAAATTATTATTTGTTTCAAATTTAATCACCCTGTACATATAATTGATTGTGCCCAATCCTATAATCTGAAATCTATATCTACATTTAAATTATTAATTGTTAAAAAAATACCAACATTTTCTTTAATACTTTTGAATTAAAAGGGTAATTTGTGACATAATTATTATCATAAAGGCGAAAAACGCAAAAAACGCGCACACAAAAACGGTAAAATAAGAGATATAAGAAAAAAAGTTGATGATAGGGGCCAAGAGACAAAAGGTTGGATGGCAAATCTGAAAGCGCTATCATAATATAGCAGAAAAAATGTGCAACTTGTTTTATAATATTTTTATAAATACTATAGGCCAAATGATTAACAA
>JAHBCN010024008.1:0-12304 GCA_019359885.1 Listronotus oregonensis | reverse complement strand
AAATAACTTTAAAATTAAATTTAAAATAAATTTAATAAAATATATATATATATATATATATATATATATATATATATATATATATATATATATATATATATATATATATATATATATATATATATATATATATATATATATATATATATATATATATATTTTAATAATTAAATAAATTTATAATTACTTTATCGCCAACTAAGCTTTAAAATAAATAAAAACATTGACAATATGAAGCTAATACCTACACCTAAGTAGTCATATGGAGAGCACCAGTCTCCTCAGGAATGTACTGACCTGTGACAGACTGGGAATGCCCTCAGACATAATGCCTACAACAACCAATTAAAAACGGCCCTACAGTGTAGTCTACTCACAAAGGGAGGACTGGTATCAAAAAACGACCGACCTGCTCCGGGCTGACATCTGTTCGTTCACCGATGGCTCCAAAACCATAGACGGTGTTGGAGCTGGAATATATGGACAGAGGCCGAGGGCAGAGTTTTCCTTTAGCCTGGGCACTCTCGCAATCATATTTCAAGCGGAGGTATTTGCTATTGAGATGTATGCTAGATCGCTAGTTAATCGGCACTGCACACGTAAGACAGTTAAAATATTCTCCGATAGTCAAGCAGCTCTTAAGGCTCTTGAATCCAGCCGGTGCAATTCGAAAACCATCTGGAATTGCAAGGATGCGCTAACCAAACTGGGTCAAAACAATAAGGTTACACTACTGTGGATTTCTGGACACACCGGCAAGAGGGTAATGAATCCGCAGACCTCCTTGCCAAAAGGGGGGCGGAAACAAAATTCACAGGGCCGGAACCGGTCATCGGTATATCTTATGGAACGGCCAAGCAGTTCATATCACCTTGGACACAAAGAGAAAATCTTCGGTACTGGCATGGACTTCCGGGTCTCAGACACTCGAAGGCCTTCATAAGCCCACCGAACCAACAATGTACTGTCAAACTACTGGAGCAATCAAGGGTACACCTTAAAACTCTAGTGGGACTGTACACGGGACACTGCAGATTAAAATACCACATGCACAAGATCAGCCTAGCGGAAGACCCCGAGTCCCGAGTGCATGGGGGGGATGAATCGGCAGAAAAATATTGTGTTCGTGCCCAGCAATGGAAATAAGATTTCAATCCTCGGCAATGACACCGTTCCCGGGGAGGTAAAAATTTTTCTCCCAACAGGATCATCAGATTTATTAGGAGTCTGGACCTGGAGGGAGAAATATAAAAGGGTGTGAGCCACAATAGACCGATCGGTCGCGGTGGAAGGCTGTTATACCCACTCACTTTAAACCTATCTACACCTAAGTAGGTATATGTAAATTGGTGTTACATTCATAAGGCAAATAGGAAGACCAAACGGGGGATCCAAAACGTTATTAAAAATATTGAAAGTTTTTATCGATATCAGTATCGAAAGATATGACGACCTTAATTCTTCAATTAAGCAGGATGTATAGCAAATTAATCATGTATTTTAACTTCACGATATGATAAAAGGCACAGACTAGGTGAGGAGCTCCTAACTTATTTAAAGAACAAAAATATTAGATTCTTGTTTAAATCTTTGTTTACTAATAACTAAAATCTTTAAATCATAATATCATTATTTTTAATAATTTAAGGAGTGAGTAAATAGAAAAAAACAAAACTTTATGGCGTGAATGAAAAAAGAAAAAAATTTTCTTTAAAATACCTCATTATACCGGGTGATCTAGGAGGGTGGCTCACCCTTTTTTTCGCATTTTTCAAGATACAAAAATAAAACTTGAGGAAATCATATAGTGTCAGAGTTAACGATCACAAATCACGTAAACTTCGGTGACATCTGGTTTCACCCGAAATGGCCTTTCAAATGGGACACCCTTTATATTTTAACATTTTATATTCGCATTTTTATATACCCCATATGTTAAGTTTTGAAAGCTTAAAAAAAAATCACATTTAATCTAGGTGGCCATGATGAGCCAAAAATTATTACTTTGATGCTAAATAATTGACCAAAAAAAAAAAACACCCTGTAAATGCTTTACGCTTAATTTAATCGCATTTTAATATAGCAAATGAGATAATATGGATTAACCTTTTCATTGAAGAAGCTGAGCCTACAAAAAATAATCTAATTTAAAAAAAATAAAAATAGCTGTTAACATTTAGTACACCTGTAAGACCTATATCGAAAACAAAAAAAAGATGTCAAAATTTAACATATGGGGTATGAAAATCAGAAGTTAAGCTAAAACTGGTGGTCATCTAAAGTAAGGTGACTTGTCAAAAAACGTCAAATTTGACACTTTATAAAATTCCAAAGTTTCATTTTTGTTTCCTAAAAAGTGCAGAAAAAAAGGGACTCAGTCACCTTCCTGAATCACCCGGTATATGTATAAATATTTCAGACTATTAGTTAACGTATAAAAGAACAGTAAATATACTGGGTGTCCCAACTCTATTTAAACACAAAATATATTCGTCCCTCTACACAATACAATATATTTGTCTTAATGTTTTCATTATCAAGTAAGTTTTTAATGAAAGCCCTGTATTTTTTGACCAATTTTATTTCTTTTTAATGTTGCAAAAATGTATAATACGCTATACAAGGTCAGTTATTGTTTGTTTTTAAGATAATGACTTATGGTGATACTATATTTTACTATCACAACAAATAAAAACTATTTAGAACAAAAATATTTAACAAAATTTCTTACGGTATTGCTCAAACTGCTGACCATTCTCGGTTTGACAAAGTCGTTTCTTAAGCTTAAAACGAGATTAAAATTTTTACTTGCTTATCACAAAACCAGCAATATTCGATTATAGTGTATTCAAAGAGAGTTAAAAATTTGGCAAAATATGTAAGGCCTACCATTTAAAAAAACTTAATTGACAAGGAAAACTTTGTTTTTGAGACAATATTTACAAATAACGTCAATGAAACTATTGTTTTAAAACAATTTTTTTTTTAATTTTAAGTTTCTTCTGTATCATGTACAGAGGCAAATTTATTTCGGTTATAAATAGAGTTGGGATATCCAGTACATTAGTAGCATAGATTTTTACAAACAAAGCATTTATTAACATGCTTACGTTAATAAAAAAAAAACTGAAAGTGCTTTTATAGTATTAAATACAAATAAGTAACTATACAGTCTGAACTTCTATTAATTAAATAATATTTGGTTGCTTTTATTTAATGTCGAGTTTATTTTAAGTAACCATCCCAGTTATTTACGATACTAGGCCGTGAAATAACAATTCACATTGCACATTTTCTGTTATTATTAACAATAGGTAGTTTATAGGCTTGATTTGTTTGTACCTGCAAAAATAAAATGTTAAAAAATATGAAAATTGTACTTTTTTTTGGAAGAAAGCAGTCCAAGAAGTAAAAATGTCCCGGAAACAGTTCTGTAATGAGCTATTTCGCAGACTTAGATGAGTTTTGAAAATGCCATATTTTATTAAAGTATAAAATATAATAATTGGCCAATTAAGATTTTTTAAATAATATATTAACCTGTTATGACAAATAAATCTGCCATCAATAACACTAAAATCTTGGATTTCCATTGCCTTTATTTGTTGATCGATACACAATGTTTCGGTTAGTGATGTATCAATTAACAAATAAAGGCAATGGAAATACAAGATTTTAGTGTTATTGAAACCATAACATTGGCTAACACTTTTAAAGTAAATCTGTCATGTTTTAATATAAATAAAAACAAACTTAAAATTTAACAAAACCATAATTTTCTAAGCCCAGTAAAAAAAAATATCCAGTAAAAAAAATGAATCACCTTAAAAAAGTTAAATAGTTAAAATTTTGCGTTTATCCAAGTAATTTATATTAAAATTATAAATTATTTGGCTTTAACGCATTTTTGCGCTATCCAAAAATTTAAGAGCATAACTTACATTGATTAGGTTATGTGTGTCTTTATTTAAAAAATAAACTTTACTAATATTTTCAATTATTACCAATAACAATTGATTTTTTAAATTTTTTGTTAGTAAAATATTAGCAGTGATTAGTTGTCAGATATATTTGGGTCAAAGATCTTTACTATTTTTGTCTTGTACAGTTTAGCAACAGTGTTTTTTTAATTTTTGTATGTTTTTTTTTAATTTTAACAGGTTTTTTTTTAATTTAAATCCATTACAGTAATAAAAATATTGGTTTCCTTAAAAGCGGTGTAATTTATTAAAAATGAAACATTAAATTATTTTTATTTTATCTTTTGTTTCAGCATCTTTACTTCAGTTTTTATTGGGTGTATTTTACTTAAACCTTAGCATCAATTTTCAACAGATAATTTATTAAGAAATAAACCTACCAATTTATTTTAGGCCAGGTTTTTTACTTATTTGCCCCAACGTATAGCGAAGGTATCTGGAATCCCATTTTCCGCGGATTCCCTTGCGATGCATCAGTTGCCGCTCCCGGGAAAGATATTGTTCTTGTTTCCTGTAACGACCCTCTCGGACATGCTGACGTATTGGCCCGTCGTGAGCCCCAATTTTACTTTCCTGAAAAGTTACATACACATAAGTTTAAAAAAACCCAAAATTTACATTTGGTTTAAATTATGTATTTTTCTTGTTTTTAAAATTATTACAAAAGATATTATAGCCTGTAATAATATTATTTTTAATATATTTTTTTAATTTAAATTTTGATTCAACTTTTTCTAAAACTAATTAAGTAGTCTACAGCAGGTATTATGTATTAAAAATGGGCCAGATAATCTTACTCTTTTATAAGTTTAGTTTTCGGCCAGTCAAAAGGGCATTTATCGCCCGTAGAACAAAAATGATGACATAAGAGCTGTTAAACGCCAATGTCTATACAGTTACTTTTAAGAAAAAACTCAACTGGCACAAACACATTTTATCTATAGCCTCGGCAGCTTCAAAAAAGCTTGGATTCCTCTTTCGAGCCAGAAAGTATTTCTCTTCTTTCAACCTGTATACTCTGTATGCATTCCAGATTAGACCCTCTTTAGAATATTGTTTTCATGTCTGGGGAATGGCGTCCCCTACAACACTTAGCATTCTGGACTCCATTCAAAGAAGAGCCGTTCGTCTTATTAATGATCCCACGCTCACAGAAAGGCTTCTTCTTCTTGCCCACCGTCGAACTGTAGGGGATCTGTCGCTCTTCTATAGGTAAATTCACGGCTTCTGCTCAGAGGAGTTAGCCAGTATAATTCCTTCTCTGGCAGCTCTCAATACAGCAACACGTAGTGCAACTTTATGCATCCTTTTACAGTTTAGTTGAAGAGACCCCAAACTTCCCGCTTTCTTCGTTCCTTCATCCCTAGGGTGTCAATCCTATGAAACCTGTTTCCCGCAGAAGTTTATCCTTCTCCTCCCAATCTCCAAATATTTAAGCCCCGGGTGAACAAACTCCCTTTTACCACACTTAAGAAGAAGACCTATTATGCTCCTGAAACACACAAACTTTTAGGAATGAGTGATGGAGACAGATTTTATGAAAAGTTGCTTTGATTTGGTTAAAATCAAAAATTAACCTTATTGGCTAGATGTAGATAAACATAGTACACTGTAAAGTTACTTTTTTGTCGCAGAGTACTAAAAGGGTCTTTAAGCCTTATTAAAGCTTTAAAAACAAAGAATGTCATAGTAATGGTGTCCAAAAATCCATATTAATACTTTGATATTCGTTATGGTAGGCTTTTTTTCTACTGGCCAATTTTACCAACTGCAATTAAATTAGATATTTTTCATGACATTTTTTTAAACACTCCATAAATATCATAAAGCTTTAATATCTCTTCTATCTCTTTACAAACCATTTTTATCGTCGTCATTGTTTTAGCTATTCTGTGAAACTAAATTCATTGTTTTTTGTCTTTTAAACTTTCGTTGTCCCTAAAGCTCTAACGATGATCTTGCAAACTTGTTTGGAAAGGGGTCGGCGAAAAAAATCAACAATTTTTTCATTCTAAAAATAGGATTACTTGTTCTTCAAAAAGAAAATGTGTGTTATTTGTACATTGCTAGCAGTATCATCTGTTTGAAGACTTAAGTCTGCAGATAATCCTAATATGTATAAAGTCATTCCTAATATCTATTTATTCCTAAAACTACCTTGGGTACCTTTATTTTATTTTCAACTATTATTGTTAACTGCGGATGAGTCCTCGTAAGAAAAAATTCCTGATTTCTATTTCCAAAAACTAACTTTGTTAGTCTTTGGAAAACGTATTCTTTTTTGTGACCTGGTTTCCGATAATTGTTATTATCTATTTGATTTTAAGCCGCTTTCAGTTTCTGTAGTTTATTTTATACTTTTAACGTCCTCATAGTCGTAACAATATTCCTGAAAAAATAATAATTTTAGTTTTCCAAAAAGCCAAATATGCTTGTTCTGTACCAGTCACTGCAGCTGATTTTTACAATTCATTTGTTGCTAGAACTGCTTTTAGCTATTAAATTTTATTTTTCGCTTATCTTCGGAAAGGTCGACAAAAGAAAGAAACCATAATTTTTATTTCCAAAATCAAATTTATTGCTTTTTGAAAAATTTGTTCTTGTTGTTACCAATAGTCCTAGGTATTACTTAAGAGCATCCAGAAAAAGCTTGCCACATCAAAACGAAGTAATATTTCGTTGTAAATTATGCAATGTTGTCGCTAATTCCAATAATGAAAATTTAATAACGTTTTAGGGTTTCAAAAAGTTTTACATTTTTAAAGTTATAATCAGTAAAATAAGCGGTAAATATGGGTAGAAATGAAACCATTTTTAAATAACCAAGCGACAAAATTAAATTATTATCTTAATACACCAGAATACTTGTTGTAGTTGTAAATGTAAATTTGTAGGGCCAATTTATCTCAAATTGCCTTAATCTTGCCACAATTTCATCATGTTTCCATTTTAAAAATAAAACAAACCTTTTCGTCTTTTGAAACTCTCGATATTTACATAAACAAGGCTTAATGTTTAAGAACCGCGTTCTTAATTAACGAGATCTTATAGCCTTTTTATACAAATATACGGATAATCGGTCAGTAACAATAAATTAAAAACCCGTAAAATTTATTTTAAGAGGCGAATGCAATTGTAAGACAAAGAGTATTTGAAGAATCAAATTACAACTTTTGACTCTGGTTTTACCCCACCTACACGGTTTTTAAATATAACATCCTGTAAAAATTAAGTTAAATGTCTTAAATATCACTTTATAAAACAATTACGAATTAATTTTCCAAACGCTTTTCCTTCAAGAAAGTGAATGACTCCCTTGGCGAAACAATAAATTACATTTTGGCTGCTTTTGTGCTCTTTTTAAAGCGTTGTGTAAATCGGATGGCGCAATGGCACAACTACAAAAGTTTTAGTCAGCATCGTAAAACATCTTATTTCAAATCCCTTTAAACCCCATGGTATATTTTATCCTATCTGGCTCCTTTATATTCAATAGCCTTATAATAGAGTCGTTTGCATCAAAATCTCGTTACTTAAGAAAATGTATTCAAAATCTTAGCTAGAGCATAAGCCATCGTCCGAGCTTTATTCATGTTATATTATCCCTTTCTTTTTACAATAAAGAAACAACAGATATGATAAATATGTCTCGCCGTAACTGGTTTAAAGGTTAGGATTTTTAACCATTTACAATGACAACTGGTTTAAGCGACAAAAAAATAAGATATTTGGTCTTCATGGCAACTAAAAGTAGTCTGGTTTTTAAACTACTTTTAAAAGTGAATTATTACTTTATTATTAGTCATGTTTTTAGAGGTTAAATAAAAAAACTACAGTTATGGGCGTAGAAATACGTTATCCCGGAAAATATAATTTCAATATAATTTGATGTACAAGAGCATAAGAATATATTTTTAAAGGGTGTTAGGTAAAGACCAACATAATTAATTTCAGGTATTAGCAGTGTTTATCAGAACGTAGTGGTCATGTAGTGATCGCGAAGAAAAGTCTAGTGATCAGTTCTTTGCTGAATGGTATAATTGTTATATTCAATACACTTTCATGGTGTTTATTTATCTTTTTGCTGGTCTGTCAGTGTTTTATATATTATTACACCTATACATCGGTTTTAAATTTGTTTTAGTAAACATGTGAAGACTTTTTAGATAATTTCTGTTTACAGCTGATATGTTAAACTAATCACCGATGATAGCAAAGAAAAGGGCATTTTATTTACGCTGCTACTGCTGCGTAGCTAATAATCACTGATCTACAGCGTGGCCTTTCAGAAACAAATCGGTTATACAATTATTAATTTACAAAAAAAAGTTTGTTTTGTTCATGATATACAAGCAATTGCACGTTATAAACAGCCCTATTCCTAAAATAAAGTGATACATTTCTTAATATTGCTTTAAAAAATATATTAGGAACGTTTAATACTCTGGCACAAAAATAATTTTGCCCGAAATTATCTAAATGTCATAAAAATATTTTCGTATTATAATAAGTTTTGCTTATGACACATAGCTTTGTCCGACATGAATTTGCATTGAAGTCCAAAGAGTTAATTAAAATAAATAAATCCCAAAGCAAAAAGCAATACACAGATGACAACAAACAACTGACGATAAATACAGTTATCTTAAGTGACAGTGACGCATAATATGAGCGGTGAGGTTCCTTAACATTTATATCCATAGGCAAGCGGATTTACTTTTAGTACCAATTAAAATTCATACCTAATATTTAAACAAAAATATTTTAGTCGTTTCAGATTTTGTAATTTTATTACCAAACAAAACTTATTTTTTAAATTTATGTGTATCTGCTCTGTTAAAAATATATTCCTAAACAAGAAAAGGGATTTTATCATAATTATTATTTATTCCATAAAATAAAAAATAATTTTATTTATAACTAATGAATTGTTTTATTAACTGATTTTGTTGCTACAGTTATGAAGAACAGTTTTTATGTTATTATTAAGTTGTTATTGTGAGAATTATATCTCAGTGATGCATGTGCATTGTCCATGGAAATGATAGGCCCTGAGCCATTCTGTGGAATCTCGGCAGGCGTCCTTAAAGCATCTATTAAGAGCTGGGTAGACAGAGAGTTTCAAAGCTGGTGGTTACAAACACCAGGATAACGACAGGCAAAGCAGTTCATTAAGACCTGCTCGGCCAAGTTTACCTCGGACCTACTGAGCCACAGTCGTAAAGTCGTAAGGATAACGATAGGTCAACTAACAGGACATTGCAAACTCAACAAGCACCTTGAAAGAATAGGCCTGGTGGAGGATAGCCTGTGTAGGTTCTGCCAGGAGGCTGAAGAAACAGCCGTACATGTGTGGTGCCACTGTGAAGCACTATGTAGGCTTAGGTTTACTAGGCTTGGTGAGGAAAAGCCAAAACCGGCAAGATATATGGAGTGGCCAGTGTCAAGACTCTGGAGTCTAGTTAAAAAGACGGGCCTGGACAAGGTACTCTAAAGAACGATAGGAGAAACCACAATAAATCTCAAGGTTGCAGTGGTGGAGGTCATTTTTGCCATCTCCGCTCAAATAATCTAATCTAATGTGCATTGTGAAATTGACCATAATAGAATACATTACATAGATTATTTAGCTTATCCCTTGTCACCTACCTGTTCAATATCTATTGCAATTTTATCTAAAAATTTATTTTTTGCGTAATTTAGACAGGAATAACATCACGCATTAATATACTGACGGACATATTGTTTACCTCATTAACCCAGCTAAAAAGTTTAAAATGAAGAAGCTGCTACCAAATATGTCATATTGCTTAGTGACTGTGATCTTTCAGACATCAACTTGTCATTTAAGATATGGATTATACGTATTGTGGATTTTTTTGTTTAAGGTAAAATTTTTATTTAAAGTATAATTGAGCTAAACTACCACGCTATTTGTGCCAACACTATTTTTTTTAATATTAATTGTTTTTATATATCTGCTTCAACTCTGTTTCTATGTATGTAACTTATTACACGATAGTAAAAGAAAATATGGATTAAAGAAACATAAGAGATTTAACTTTTTAATTCTTAAGGCACCTATTTTTGCCAAATCAATTTATTAAAATAAATAGTATGTCCTTAAAATATTAGCACAAAATAGGTCGATTTAAGGTAACTTAGTAGAAATTGCTTTCTTTAGCCTGCAGAAAAAGTCAAAAGTTATAGAAAATAATAGTTTTTCCTGAATTTTTTGCTCATATTTAATATTTCATGTATGTAGTCAGACACAATAAAATGCTGTTTTTTAGTATAGTGATTGGCTTTAAAAAAGTAAAAGTTTACAACAATGACATGATCAATAATAATTTCCAATGACTTTTTATATTATAAAAAATATTTTTTCCAGTAATTGCGTGTATTTAAAATCTATTGATCTCTCTTGAACATTTTATCTTAAATGAGCCATTTTGCCAAAAAATGACAATTCTTTTGCAAGCATCAATAAACTGTAATAATTAAACCATAAGTAATGATAAGAAGTAAATTTAAATAAATATTCTTAATACTAGGAACTTTTAAACAAATATTTAAATATGTATATTCATTTGTGATGACGTATTTGGTTTTACACTTAAAGGCATTTTGCCTTGTGTCAACATATTTTATTTATTTATCTTCAAATAATTTAAAGTCTCTTTTTGTCTTGCTCTCTACTGTTAAGAGAACGAAGTGAATATTTCCACTTCGGCCAAATATGTTTCGCGATACTTTTCTGGTAGAATTCAAGGATACAAGTCTTTAAAAATCGCAGCAGGATATCGGCATAAAATACATAAAACTTTAAAACGAAAATTCTGGAAACATTAGGATTTGCGCCCCTAATACCAAACGCTCGCGGCAGCTCGTTTCCAAGATAAAACAGGAGCGGCGAAGAACAAATATTACAAGTCGCATGAGTTGAGTTTCTTACGTGCAAGGAATAGGCGGGCTGGGCAAGATGAAAAGCGCCATTTCGACGGCCATTAACCCAACTTTTGCCCGCATGGGGAGCACAGACCGGTTTTTCTTTCTTTTTTCCGGAATTGCTTCTGAGCTGCTACACTGTCGTCTTTTCAGGGAGGTATTAAAGTCAAATTTTTAGGACAACACCCTTTCTGAAAGAAAATTAAGATATAATCTTTGGTACCGGACAAACACTTAAAATAACTTTGAGTTAATATGTTGTGGCTTAAAAGTTCTAGATAATTATATCTCAAATTAAAAACGTTTTTTTGCATCATTAGTTTTACAGTACCAAAAAATTTCATTTTAAAAACTGTTATCCCCTATATTTTAGGTATTTGTGCTAGGTGACACTAGTGGCATTATAATGTTAACGAAAATCAATGACGTGCCAAACATAAAACAGTGTTACATGTCAGCTAATGGGTATCTTATAAAATGTAGTTTACTTACATTTAATAGTATATCTGATTACCTAATTTATAACAATATGAACTGGCTCAGTAAAAGTGGATCTATGACATGTTCTGACATAGTTGTTAATGTTCCTATAGTATTTTTAAATTAAATAATATTTTTGTACTCCTAAAATTACCTTTTATAAACAATATTTTAAAAATTTGGTATTCTTTTTTATCCTTGTAATGTCACAATTTCCTAAAAAAATTTTGATTTCTTATGCTTATAGTGTCACAACTTAAAAATAATTAATATTTTTATAATATTCTTGGAATACGTAATAATGCGATATTTTGTAGAGCTTTCAAAACCTTTGAAAATAACTCAAATACTTATTGTGCTTATTTTGATAGTTTTTGAAATAAAATTTGGAACTAATTTCAAACGCTTTTTCTCGGTATTTTGCTTTTTTGAGTTATTACACTATTTTTGAGCGGAAATGCGATGTGTCTAATAAAAAGTTTAAAAAATATTTGTGAGCGGATAATAACCTAGCAAATTTAGACCTATATTAATTAAAAACTTGCTACTAGTAACCTTTATGTGAATACTAGAATAAACCAGAATGTAGAAGCATTTTGGAATTGATTGAATAAGTCGAAAAACTGAGATAAGAGATATAATGTGACTAAGGTTTTAGTTTAAGAATGTGTAAATATATTTATTCGCCACTATTTTTTTTATACCTAGAAAGCCTATATAACCACATTATACCATTTTTTATTATAGTAGCATTTAATAATATAAATAAAAGTGCTTGCAATAATTTTAAAAATATGCATAAAAAAATGCCTTTTTGCCAGTACCAGTACTCCTAGCTCTAAACTTGTTATTAAAACCTAATATTCTGTTTTGGAATGAATAAAAAAAAACTGTAT
>JAHBCN010024007.1:0-12162 GCA_019359885.1 Listronotus oregonensis | reverse complement strand
CAAAAAGGGGCTTCCCCACATAATACACTTTGGTTTTGGATTATTTAAAAAAACTTTTCCAAACCGTCTTATTGCTGGATTGAGAGCTACAATACCGTGGCCCGCTCGCTCTCCTGATCTGGCTCCTAACGATTATTTTTTTTGGGGGTTATGCAAAATCAAAATTTATGGTTTTCGGCATGATCGCGCTATGAATCTTAATGAATTGCGTGTAAAAATTCGCAATGTTTTTCAAACAATTACACCTGTGATGTTAAACAATGTTCGAAGAAGTTTCTATGATCGCTTGGGACATTGTTTAGCGGAAGGCGGTGGATTGTTTGAATACTTGCTTCATTAATTAATTTATTTAGATTTTTTTTGTTTTTACTTAATTTTTTTATGTAGAATTATTTTTTAGTTTTTAGTTGGATTTTTTAGAATAACATGTTTTCTTTCCTTAGAATCGAAACAATAATTTTATTATTGTTTTGATTCAAAAAAACTCTGATAAGCAATAGCGAATTTTATCTCCTACATGCGTAAATAATTATGAAAAACATGAAATATGGCAGTACATCCCAACCCGTCCGTGGTTACAAAGTTACTGAGGATTGAACGAAAGCGCGCCGGTTGGTCGCGCGAACCTCGGCTCCAGTGCTTAGAGGGTAATCGCAAATTCGTCCGGTCCATTGTTATATACCTAGTAGGGTGCCCCTGTCTGTATTCTGTATAATAACCTAGTGATTTAAACCAATACCTAATTCTTTTTATTTACAACCTGCAAGATAAGTGATTATTATGTAACTTATTTTAGCATATTTGCGTTACATAATAAGTCTTATTACCGCGCTAGTGCGGTAATGAAACATAGCGCGTTTACTTTCGCACGAGTGCGGTAAATGCTTATTACATAATGCATTTTGACAAAACCAGTATTTTTAGTCATATTTTTTATCATTTTTTTTAATTAATATTATTATACAATACAATTTTTATTTTAAAATTAATTACTATAAATATTAAAAGTAAAATTTACACTATAGGCAACCTTACGCATATTCTGAATTGTAAAACTTATTGGGCTGATGCCTGAGGCATCGGCCTTAGCTGCCGCATCAGGGGGCGAAGTACAGGAACTGTAACAGATTGAAGGTTCCGCACCCAAAATTTTTTTCGCAACATTTTTTTTTGTTCTCCTTAGAGGTATCAATATAACCTTCAGCCACGCTGTTGCTTCTCCATCCACCATGGCGTTTGACAGTCAATAGGTTTGCTTCAGAATCTGCCAACAGGGATGTGGATGAACGACGAAAACAGTGTCCGGTATATAATTCTGGGTGTGGCAAATTTTAAAAGGGAACTATAGCTTTCGGCATGCTGCCAAACGTATTGATACCAACCTGCTGCCGTATGCCAATGCCTTTTCTGTAATCTATAAAAAATCTCGTGTGATCCGTAAGTGTTGGACGCAGCGATTTGTATTTTTGGATAATCTGAACCATGTCGACTCCTTGAAATCCCCCAGATGTGGACAAAATTTTTTGGTACACTTATTCGTATTTTTCTTTTGATTTTTACGGCCACTACGAAGAGACTGCCATTAGCGCCGTCTCTTTTATGTCGGAGGGAAGGGAATAATCAGACATCCCACTTATTTCTGGTTGAAATGACTTAAATATTACTGAAATATTGCCAATGAAAAATTCTCGCATCAAATAATTTGTTTATTAAACATCACACAAACGGCCTTGTCGACATAGCAATTGAATGACAAACTAGTTTGATTTCTTTGGACCCAAAACAGGTAAAGATACAGGCACATGTATACATACCTTGTATCACTGCGGTATCAGTTCATAACAATACTCGTGTGATTACTCCGACTCGGTCTACGACCTCGCCGAACCAATATTTAACGCTCCTTATTGTAATGAAGCTCATACCGCACTTATATAAATAACTATTATTTTAATGTGCTATGTAAATAAAAAGGTAATTAAAAAGTGCAGATAAAAACATTTACAATCATAAGCAACATAAAAATTAAAAAATATTCCTCTATAAAATTTTCTTTGCTAAAACCTATTTATGTCGTTTTTATTTCAGGTGGGTGATAATTTCTCTAACAAAATGTGTAACTCCATTTTTAAGGTAAGTTTAGCTCCTATTTTATATTTTTTAAATAAAATTATTCTTACCAGTTTCGTAGGGTCGTTACAAAACCTTACATTGGAGAAATAATTGTTTTAATTATTCCCTATTATCAAAGGTATTATATTTATAGTGCAAAAATGTAAAAACGCTTCTTTCTGAGATAGAGGGTGACAAAATTAGAAATATTATATGTGTTCTACTAATATTTATAAAATTTTTTAAATTTTATTACATTTTATATGTTTATTTTTAAATAATTTACAAGCAAGAATTTTAGGAAAATACTAAAATATATTTTTTATCTAGACTTAATTTTATACCATGTTATATAGGTAACGACAGGGTTTAAGTATCTACAGCTTTTTATTCAAACATTTAAAAAAAATAAAATAACAATATTATATTTTGAAGTGTTTTTAACTCCATCGAGTTGCCGGGTTTTTATCTGATGTTTGCTACCCCACTGATTTTCATGTAAAATAATACCCAGAATGAGATTCGCTTAAATAAGCGATGTTAATTTGACACCCCCTGCTCGGTTGGCCTAACAAATTTACTAGAGACTTTTTAAAGGGGCCTTTGGTCAAATTTTAGAAAAATTATAATCGAATGAAGGCTTTGCTATCGATGAAGAGGTGCGTGCATTAAGTAGAGGCCAACTTTGATTTTATATGATTTAGTTATATTTAGGTTGATGGTTGATAAAATATAAGTTGATTAAAAATAAAATAGTTAAGGTTTACTTTAATGTTGTTACAATTTTATATTCATAAAATTAAAATTTAACCCCTTAATTATTAGTATTATTTAAAATCGATGAACTTTAGATGGTGAAATAAAAACGTCTATTTGATGGGGTGTTATCAAAATGGTTTATCATATGTTAAGCTTTCATTGAACACTTTTGTTTTTTTATTTTTGTTTATTGTTCATTTTAAATAAATTTAACCCCATAATACTTACACGCCATTTTTGGCAAAAGCTCAACCCTTATTCTTTTGACCCTTTATAAAAAATTACCACAATTCGATAGGCAATTACATACCGATGGTGTTGGGTGTAATATATATTAATGTTTTTTCCTTAAGAGAAATGCAGCGATGCTATACGAAGGTCTCGACGTCTTTTAACTAAAAAAGTGTAGGTAAAAACTTGTCTTTAGCACGCCGTTGCCATTTTCTATTTTTTATTAAAATATCCCCAATTCAAAGTTAAATTTTTTGCCTGAATTAAGTTTTGTATGTTAAGAAAGACAGAGATAAAAATTTAAAGCAAGCGCAAGAAACATTTTTAAAATTTTTGAACGGGTTAGTCACGATCCTAGAGTCTTTTTTCTAAATCTAAGTACGATCTACGTTCGATTTGCTTTAAAAAAAAACATATTATTATGCAATTGTGGAAGACGACTGACTAAACAGTGACTTTAAAACCCCTAAGTGACTAAAACTTAGTGACAATTAGATAAAAAGTAACCGATTTGTAAAAATGTTACTTGTTAATGTGAACATTCATGTTCGCAGCTACTTTGAAATAATAAATTGGTTAGTTTTGAAAAACCAGTTTTTTAGTTAAGGGGGTAAATCCCTTATGGTTTTGGGGAACCAGTGCAAAATCGTGTATGCTCATGCATAGGCATCTTCTTTTTGCGTATCATCATATTTAACATGTGCAAAAACCTTTTGTCGGAACTTCATATTTGATATGTTGCATTTAAAATTACTCTTTTTAAGCTTGAAGTTTAAGCGTTTCTTTTTTTAATCAAGGCAGTTCACTCTAAAACGGCTTTTCTAAAGAATTAAATAAAACTTGCAATAAAAAAAAGAAAACCCCCAAAAAAAGCCTAAAACAAAGATAACACTAATCTACGTTTCGTTGGAAAGACGCCACCGTTGTCAAGATAAAATTAAAATAAAATAGAAATTTAAACCTAATTTTAAGAAAATTTTAAATTAAAAACTTGGGATATTTGGATGGCCTTTTTAAATTCAGGACGTTTTGTCATAAATGACATAAATATTAGGTTGTTTGACAGGTGTAGTTATAATTTCAAAAGACAAAAAAGGTGGTTTATTTTAGGTCAATTTTGATTTTGTCTTAAATTTGGTTGTTCAAATTTTAGAAAGCATTTGTTTATAAAATTAAGGGATAAATATTATAAATTAAAATATCTTAAAAATATATTTTTTATTTTCTTTATTTTACCATATATTCCCGGCTTATCTAATGAAATTCAACAATAGGTAATAAATTTAATATTCTAGTATCTTTAAAACACAAAACACTATTTGATCACAAGTAACAAAACAAACCATACAATATAAACGAAAACAAAAAAATATTATTTATAAAATTCCTTGAAAATGTAATAAATTTTATATATGTAAAACTTCAGACCATTAGCCAAACGCATAAAAAACATAGAACATACATTAAAAACACAGAATTCTACAAATCAAAAATCTGTTAATGCATTTTTTAACCAGCATTTAATAAACTGAAATGATTCCCGTATTTTTAGCAAAGAAAACTTGAGATAAATGTGTAGCATCAATATCTGTAATTTAAATAATACATGGTTACCTATGTTTGATGCTAAAGTAATTTCAGGGAAACTTAAAATCAATTACACTTCACACCACATTTTTGTCTTTTTAAAAATTATAACTATACCAGTCAAACAACCTAATTTTGTCATTTATGACCAAGCGTCATAAATTTAAAATGCTATTAGAATATCCTAAGTTTTTAATCCAAAATTTTCAAAAATTTAGTTTAAATTTCTATTTTATTTAAATTTTATCTTGACAACGGTGGCCGACTTGCCACCGAAACGTAGGTAGTATTTTCTTTTTTTTTTGTTGTTATTTGGGATTTTTTTGTTGCAGGCCCATTTGCAAGTTCATAGGGGTTATGAGGGCTGAGCAGGCTCAGTTCGTTATACCCCCGGGGCCTGGATCGAAGTGGTCCCATTTTTCCCAAAAAAATTTAAGGCAAGTAACCCCAAAAATACATTTAAACATGGTTCGCACAAAACTATAGATGATTTTATTTTCAATCAAATTGTGCATAAATAACATTGTGGATATCGCCATATATGAAAGCCATGCATTTATTTCTGATTATCTCCAAAATAGGTTTTACAATATTTTTCAAAAACTTATGCAATAATAATAAAATATATAATCAATAATTATTTTTGATCGTTTTGTTACAAAGATATTAATTTTTAAAATTTTACATAAGTATGTTTGATTTTAAAAGAAATGTGTACACTGTTTTTTTACGTAACCCTCTTATGGAAGGTGTATTTTAGAACTAGGTGGTTCCAAAAGTGTAAAATAGTGTAAATTATTACTAAATTATAAACAACCTCATGTGTGGTAAAGCGTATTTAAGCTTATTTGAAACAGCGCTAAATTTGTGTCCATTCAAAATACTGCATCACGAATGAAGCTAAAATAGGAAAATATATAATAATCCGTACTGGTATTAGTTAAGGGAGTCCCGGCCCGTTCCACAATCAATTTTTGTTAAAAGGGTAGGAGAAGGGCAATTGGCATGGAAAAGACGAAAATAAAGATGTTTATCCCAATCTTGATTTGACTTGTAGACGGGCTGGGCTTAACTTAGGTTATTTTAGCGTAAATCTTAAAATTTACTTTTTTGGGAATGTAATCCGTCATCATCTTATAGTTTTATTACTAGCATACTTTCTTTAAAATTGCCTATTATGGTTCCTGTTTTAAATTTATTTAAACATTAAAATTGGAAAAAGGTATAATTTTAAATAAAAAAACTTATTTTATTAAAAAAAACATCCATTGTTCTCATTTAACTAAAAACTAAATAGCTATTATATTTGTCTTACTTGGGAATTATTTTTAAATTTTTTAAACGAGGCATAAAGGTACCCCTAAACCCAAATTATTCACAAAAGATTTTATTGTAATTATAATAGATAGTTCTAACTAAATAAAAAGACGTAATATTTTTTTATTTATTAAATTTTTAAAAAAAAAATTACTATTTTATTAAATTGACCTAAATAATATGAATATAATGAATGAATATAAATGACCTATAATAATAAAAAAAAATATTTTAACAAAAGTAAAATTCCAACAATATTTAGTTTATAACAAATATCAATGTTATTTAAAACTGAAATTTCTATACTTACTCGTATAATCATGCATAATTTTGATTTATATACAAGGAAAAAGCAGACCAAAACCATTCACGTAACTTTCATTTTAAATTTAAGTCATTTGGAATTACGTTGCAAAGGATGCTTGTCTAATGTGGGAAAACATACAGGGAAAACTGGGAAAATACGAGGGGAAAATTTGAAAGATACGCCCAAGGATTTCCTAAGACGTTTTCTAGCTCTTTTTGTGTTAAATTTTACGTGCTCATTAGAATAGTAGAGCCACTTTTATGTTCTATCTGTTTTTAAATGTAAAGTAGCTTATGATGGTATGCATAAATATGGACGTGACGTTATAACGTGCTCCAGAATTTCTTTGTTTTTAGGGCATTTAATGAACCAGTGATGTAGAATCCGTTGTATAAGGTAGAAATAGCCCAAGAATCAAAGTTTATATCATGCCGAGGTGTGTTTTTATCCTGAGGGTGTTGCCCCCCCATCTTGGGGTGGAAATTTTTATTACATTTTAACTAGAAATCAATAAGAAAGTAATTTTAAGTAAAAATGTTCCATACATTTTTTTTGTTAAACTAATATTTTTCGAGTTATTCGCGATTGAAAGTAAATGTTTTTTCGACTAAAAAATCGACGTTTTAATGGGGTTTTCACAAATAACTCTAAAAATATGCATTTATCAAAAAAACTGTAAAAAGCAAATTGTAGCCTAAAAAAACTTGGAAAAAATGTTTCTTTATAATTTCTCTACAACCAATACAGACCGAGCTACGGCTTGTTAATGGTTAGCTTTTGTTTGTCAAATGATTGAAAGATTCAAAGTCAAATAGGGAAAAGTTTTCATTTTTTAAGGAAAACATATAGGGTTTTTTAAAGTATATAATAAGACCTTTCTTAAAAATAAAAAAAAAGTTTTTAGATAAAAATTGAGCGAGTTATGATAAAAATAAGGTCGGTCCCTACTTTTTCTACGAAAAGATTATTAAAACAACCCCAATTCCCCCTTAATTAAAATAATCTGTACCCTTCTGGATTTTTTTATATATGGTATTATTATTACATTCTACGAGTTTAACCAATTAAAATCTTTTTTAGAAAATTGACAAAATGAAAACGATTTTTCCAATTTCGTAAAAAAAGCCATTTCCTTCAAAAAAACTCCCAAAAATACTGGGGAAAACAAAAAATGTGGGATCGATTTTTTATTTTTTAAAAAAAATACTTTTTTATTTTTATATTTTTTCTGAAAAAAATATTTGGAATTGGCCGTTTAAAATCTATTTGGTGCTCCCCCGTAACCTTATTCTGCCCTTTAAATGATCCCTTTTTTAAAAAAAGGGTTAAAAGGTTTGTTTCACCTTTACTCTTAAAAAACCCCCCCAAAAAATTTTTTTAAACAAACTTTATATCTTAAAATAAAAACTATGTTTAAAAAAAAAATCAATTTTTTTAAAAAAATCGAAAAACTTCGGAGATAATATTCTATAAAACCGGTTATTTTTCTTTTTCCGGTATAATTTTTTAAAAGCAAATTTTCCTTTTTTATTTTTTTTCTATTTTTTTTTAAAAAAGGGGAAATTTTTGGGGTGGTTTTAAGGATTAAAAAATTCAAAAAAATAAATGGTAAAATTTGGTAGTAATATTCTTAAATTAAAACTGTCAACTATTAAATTTTTGGGGGTTTTTTTAATTAAGTTAATAAGGGTTAATTTATAGGGCAAAAAATTAAAAAAAATTATACATATTTAAGGCAACAGCATTCTAAAATTAAATCACTATGATAAATGATTCATTTTTTGGGGGTAAATATTTTTTTTGAATTTAGCTCTAACAAGGGTTAATTTTAGGGCTGAAATATTTTAAAATTGTATTCTAAAGCATAAAATCATATTAATCAACTAATCCAAACCAAATTTTACCCATCTTAAGGTTTAAAATGTTATTCTATAAGTTTGACAATTAGGGTATTGTTTACCCTTAAAAACAAACAGCGCACATCACCATAAAATAGAATTTAAAGTAGAGGGTTAGAAGCGCCTAATTTCAAATTTTTTAAAAATCGATTCAGGACACAAAAATTGCGATGTTTTGCAATTTTTAGCTTCTTTTCCCGGAAAATAATTATTTATCATTAAATCGTTTTAATTTGTCAAAAACAATTTTTTTTGTAAATCTTATAAGGAGTGTTTATTAAAAGGTTGAGTTATGGTGTAAATATTTATTATACCGTAAACTGTTAAAACATTTTTTCTACAATAAAAGCGTTATTAATTAATTTTAAAATGAAAGACATTTTTTTAAATTTCGTTATTAAGGGTGATTTTAAAGGGTTGAAACGTTAAAATATAATGTTAGATATAACTCACAACATAAAAATAGATTCATTTTACATATTTAGCTATAATTATAATTTACATAAGGTCCATTTCTATTTTTTTTAAATTTTTTAGCATAAGGGGTGGTTTATACCCCTAAAAATAAAAAAGCATATATAAACTTTGATCTAGGGGAAAAGCAACTCAATTCAAAATTTTTTCTAAAAATTGAAGCTGTACAAAAAATCCGGAGGTCAAACAGCTTTTCTCCCCTTCACTGCACTAATTAGCAAAACAATAAAGAATTATTTATATTACTTAATTGCATTAGTATCCTTGGCTACTGTTTTGAAACAATTTTTGTTTAATTGTCATTCTTAAATAAAAATGAATAGATTCTACTTACTTAGAGAATATAAATGTCAAAAACAATAATCTAAATTTACATAGTGTATTTTAAGAACATTGACATAGAGTTTGCAAAGTGTATATAAACCTAATGAATATTATTGAAATAAAAAATGTACTTTATATTATTCATTAAAATACGACCCTATAAATTTTGACATCAAATTTATATTAAAATAAAATAATTTTAATTTTATATATTATTTTATTTTCAGTAAAAAAATTTTAGATTAATTTTATTATGCAAACCGTGGTGGACTTGCCACTGTAACGTAAAATAAGTGTATTGATTGTTAGGGTTTTTTATTTCAGGCGATCTGCAATTTTGTAAGTGTCAATAGTTTTTGTACTCATCAATTCTATACCCCGCTCCCAAAACTTACCCGAACTCTGCTTCGCGTCGCTAATTGTTTTTACGTGCAGAAAAGCTACTTTTTATCTTGGGACAGTCCCCGAAGGTTTATTCCTAAATACTAACGTACCGTTAAGTGTGGTGAGTGGGGTTTGTTCACCGGGACTTAAATATTTGGGGATTGGGAGAAGAAAGGAAAACTTCTGCGGGCAGCAGGTTCCATAGTCTTGAAACTCTAGGGATAAAGAAACGAAGAACTCGGGAAGTTCGGGCTCTCTAAATGAACTGTAAAGGATGCATAAAAGTTGCACTACGTGTTGCTCTGTTGGGAGCTGCCGGAGAAGGTTATACCCGGCCAACTCCTTTTAACAGAAGCCGAAAATATCTATAGAAGAGCGACAGATCCCCTACAGCTCGACGGTGGGCAAGCCCTTCTGTGAGCGTTGGATCATTATTAAGACGAACGGCATTTCTTGAATGGAGTCCAGAAGGCTAAGTGTTGTGGGGACGACATTCCCCAGACATGAGAACAATATTCTAAAAGTCTGATTTGGGATAAATGCAGAGTATCTGGCTTAAAAGTAGAATTCAAGCTTTTTTGAAGCTGCCTAGGCTATGGATATAATGTGTTTGTGCCAGTTGAGGTTAATCTGAAAAGTAACGCCGGAAAGGTAAACGACTCTTTGTTCCGCAGAACTTGGCCGCTCATGAATGGGATGAGCATTGGCAGCCTTTTTTCGCGACAGCGACCAGGACTGTGTTTTGGCATTAAACTGAACAAGATTTTCGCACTTGTTAGGAAAATAACTATGTTGGGCAATCGTTTATTTATGACCCTTATTAACGTATATAAAATCATTTATTACTAGCTTTGGGTAATTCATGATTTTCCACAAATCAGACTTTGTATAGTTAACTACTATACACGAAGCAATAACTAAATCTATTTCAGGATGTTTTGCAGAAAACAACATTTCTTAAAATTAAAAGCTTGAAATACACCGTTTATTTATGAATTTTTTTCTATAAAGTGCTGGACAAATAAACTTAATAATATTCTAAATATTCTAAACTGACTTAAAGCTATTAGCAGTGCGCAGTATTTCTCTCCTTTATTACCTTTATATGTTAAATAAGTACACAAGGCACTGGGTATAGTTGTTTTAACAAGGGTTTTCGCTATATTCTGTCCAATCTCAAATGGTAGAAAATAAGTGAAATCATTATTCAGGTAGTTTTAAAAAAAGTAAAAAAACATTTTTTTTATTATTATAGATGAAAGACAATCTGAAAATAAATTCAAGGTCAATAAATTTCTATTATCTTGCCTCAGACATGTTGACTTTTGGATAGGTGCCCAAAGTTATATGAGGTACTTTAAATTTCCAGGTTTTACACAAGACGAAAACTGAAGCAGTCTGACCATTTTTAAGTCAAAAAAAATAAATATTAGCCAAGTAAATACACACTCAAACGGGCACAATCAGTAGTATTTTTTTAAAAAAGCTAGATAATTGCAAAAAGGGGACAGAAAATTAATTTAGAAGTTTTTTACTCGGGGATCATTATTTTAAGTAGCAAGGATTATATTTTTAATATTACTTATTAGTAGTTTTTTAACCAAAAAATAATAAAATTTTTTCGGGGGAAAAAAGAAAATTTAAAAAAAAAAAAGGGAAATTATCTTTAAAAAAAACGATCCCCAAAAAAATATATATTTTTAAATAACCAGAACAAACCCCAAAATATAGGTGGTCAACCTTTTTTATTTCTAATAGGATCGACTTCTAATAAGTCCTATCCAGTTGGGAGGGGTTTTAATCTTTCTTCTCTCCCTCCACGGAACAATATGTTTCAATGTGTTCTGGGTCTCTGTTCCCCTGAAGGAGCGAGAGCGGTTGTCCGTCATCCCCTCCCTCCCGGTCTGTGACGTGAGTAGCTACCAGGTCCTTTTTCAGGAACCAGATTTTTTTCTAAATTTTCCCCTTTCCCTTGCGGTCCTACCCCTTTTTTTTAAAACCGGGAATTTTTTCCTTAAAAAGGCGGTTCCCCCCCTTCTTTTATTCGGGGACCCCTTTCCCTAAGCACCTGATTGTTCGGGATGGATTCCCCTTTCCCGAAAAACAGATGGGTGACCAGGGGCCTTTTCGCGGTTTACTCGTTTCGTCGGCCCCCTTTTGTCGCTTGTGACCTTATGGCGCTCTCGAAACGGTTTATCCTCGGTACCCCCTTTCACTTTTTCTTTAAAAAGCGGTTTGCCCGCTTTCTGTTTAGTAATAGTTCCCAGGCACGCCTCGGTTACCGTAACAGATACTCTAGATCCCCCTTTTCTAGAGGCCCGTTGGAGACCCTGTTTAAGGCCTGATGTCATTCACTCATCAACGGTATTAAACCTTGAGAAACCTTGTGTTCATCTTACCCGGATCCGTTCCGTTTCATACGTAGCCAAAAAGGTTCCAAAACCAGCAACTCTAGGCATGTTAAAAAGACCCTGGGGGGCCCCCGACCGCGTGGAACCAGGGGTTGGGAAACCCTAACTCCCGATTTTGGGGTTAATATTTAAATCCTAACCGCCCCTGGCCCCCTAAAATAATCTCGATCATTAATCAAACATACCACCCCTTTTTGTTAAATAACTACCATTTTTAAAAAGCCCTTTAATCTTATATTATTTAAGTTTAATTGGTCCATATTTTTAATAATAACCATATTTCCGTTTGATTTTTTTTGATAACTATATTATGTGTTTTTTACAAAAAAAACTGTTTTTATTAATACTTTATGAATCA